>DWJZ01008092.1:0-11609 GCA_018249125.1 Asbolis capucinus
TTGAATAAATTTTTGTGAATTTAGTGTCACAAATCTACTATTAAAGTTTTCGGTACGCTGTGATTTACACCCTGTATGTCAAATGAATGTTTGTTCTCGGTTTATGGGTATTAGTTGTGGCTTTATATTGTTTCGTCCATACCTTATATTTTTAAAGTAATATTGTCGCGGATACAAATTGCCCATACTATCCTCAATACAGTCAGTGTGAGGCAGTAAGGGTGTTTATTTAGTATTTTTATGATTTAGTTATTTATATATAGGTAGATACTCACATCTAAGAATACACTGCGGCGAGGTCTACTCCAAGTTTGAGAAGCACAGAAAATTAATGTTTTGCGACTGGATTTCAATAATCATTTGTTAGATTTTATACTATGTAGATTTATAAAGGTTTTATTATTACAAGAAGATTTCAATGTTATTATATTCAGAGTGTTTGAGGCAAGTTTTAATAAGTACATACAATATATAACAAATAAATGTGTTTGGACATCAGGTCATCTGACCCCAAACTAAATATTAAATTATCTACGGTGATCAAACAACTGGTATTTTTAAATACATACTTATAAAGATATTTTTACACCCAGACACGCAGGTCAAACATTCCTTGTCATCACAGAAATTTTGGATCTGGGTGGAAATCGAATTCACGACCTTAAGTGTAGCAGTCAGGTTCACTTACCAGTCGACCAACCAGCCTGTAAAAGTAGCCGTTAGTTGTAAATGTGTGCAGTAATAGCCTTCCATGCCAGCCACTCCAACGCATGGTTTTCAAATCAAATCCTGCGCACATTTTGGAAGTTATAAACGTATTACAGGTTAATTATTTCTTGCTTCTGAAACCTGCACTATAAGAGTTCCCGATATGTGAATTTCTCGAAGTGAATCTACCAATCTGTACTTGGCCAGCTTGGCCACCTATACCCCTCACATGGTGAGAGGACACCAGCGCCTAGTAGCGGCAAATTATTGCAATAATGATAATGAAGACTTGTTAGTTGGAACGGAGCCCTGCGGCTTGCGCTGATTCTAACTTATAACTGAGCGACCAAGTTAAGCAAAACCGGGCGCTGTCGTTAGTCAGATGGATGGCCGTTAGTGGCAAAACATAACTTGAACTCTTCGGTGCCTCGATAGGCACATAAAGCGTCAGGTAAGCGGTGTAGTTTCCTGTAGGCCACATTGAAATATTCCTAAACCTTAACTGAGGAGAAAAAACCCATGATAATTTTTATTCCCTATATAGCACGTGCTAAAATAATTATATTTATAAATACAAAGACGTGTTTTGTATTACAAACAAATTTTATTTTAATATGATCAATGAGTTTAATGCAATCCGATACGGTTCTGATTCCTCCGGATCCCAGGTGCGCACAACCCTTGGCAATTTAAATTTATAAATAATTCAATTTTGATTTATTAATCTATATTTTGCACTTTATTAAAATACGTGAACAGTTACAATGAAAGTTGAAAGTCAACATTTCGTTTTTGAAAAAAGCATATTATTTTCGATGAATTTCAGAATTACTGTAATAAAGTGGTAGCAGTATCACCTATCTTGCAAGTAAAACTTTGATTTAAAGGAACCAATAATTTGAATATTAAAATTGTGTATATATAAAGATTTTATTTTAAACAAAAACTAATAATATAATAGAAATTCAATTTGGCACAATGTTAACACGATGCGTTAATACCTACATAGTAAATAATACCTACCGATGAAAATCTGGTTACTAGGTAAATTATAAAAAATCGTGTTAGTTACGTCAATTATAAGGCAGGAACTCCATAGATTATTATTATAATAAATTGATTTATTGGACTTATCTAAAGTATTAGGAGGCAAGTGCTTGTTCATTGGCCGTCATTGTACGAAGTAGGTGGGTGACCGCTGGTGGCAAACATTCATACACTTTCTTGTTGCGGAGAATACATAAATTGGTCAATTAAATTAAAATCCTAACCCTCAGAGACGGAGGAAACTGTGAAACAATTAGTATTGGACTCTGTAGGTGAAACCAAATGTTTACATCTCCTACATAAGTGATATATTATTACAAAAATCTGTCACGTCATCTGTAGGTACGTATTCTGAGAAACGACCGAATGCAACAAGAGACCTACTTGATGTCATCTCCAGGCTCTGGAGCCTACTGCATTTATATTAATGGAGTCATGCATCTCTGCACATTATATTATTTATAAGGAGAAAGTTCACATTCAGATATCAGGTAAATAAAATTCGATGAAAGGTTTGTCTTGAGAAACATTACTTTCTTTGTTTCTCGCCTTATTCCCTCTTTTGGTCTAGGCCAGCGTGGTGACCCAGGTAGAACCAGGATTCTAGGCCATAGTCCACCACGCCAATAGGCCAATATCAGGATATTGTGTAAGGCCCGGGACCAGTAGTGGGATAATTAAGGGTTGCAATGGTAATATATTTTTTCCAATTCCATGGAAAAATCGGGAATCCTATAGATTTGCCGCGTCTTTCTCTACCTTGACATGTTGAGCTTTGACAGTTATGACATAAGACAAGATACTTCGTTCGAAGGCTGTTACTCTTAGAAATTACCCAGGGCCATCCCCCCAGCAGATCTTTAAGAATACCACCTGGAGAGCATCATAACAGTGATTTGGGGCCTGAATTTTTCAATTTACATTAAGTATAAATCACTTGCGCCCGCCGGCGCATGAAGTAATTGACTTTTAATGGATTTAACTGAATATTTTTGTGTGCCGTCGATGTGTCCGGCAATGGACGGGTTGAATATTGAATTATTGTCCCTACTAATATTGTAAATACAAAAGTAACTCTTGTGTTAACATTCCACGGCTAAACTACTGGAACGATTTTGATGAAACTTGGTAGAGAAGTAGAATAGAACTTGATTATAAGCACAGGCTGCTTATTTTCGCGAAAAAAGGCTTGAATTAGGGGACGTAATCCGAAAATTCTTAAAATTTTTTTGTCTTCCCCGTTTTTGAAATATGATCGCATCACTTTCTTCACGAGAACAAGACGCGACACTGCTAGTGTTGATATCGTTAATGGGTGGTGGTGACCACTTGTCATTATTTAATCTGACCTTACGTGCTTAGCACTTGAAAAGCTTATATATGCTTTCATAAAAGCACAATGCAGTGAAACTGTTTTTTCAGGTTATAGTCGTTTATCTAAATATGTTCTAAAAATTATTCGAACCATTATTTAAACTGAGTATTTTATTTTATTATTATGTTTTAGTCTATTTGAATGAGATAATATATTTTAGACCAACTGATGCCATCTGCAGTAAAGTTGTGGAACTATTCTCGACAATATACGAGCTGTGTTAGGTAGACGAAAAAACTTTAGTTGTAAAAAAGGGGCCAGTTCAAAAAATATTTTTAGCGTTCATTCATAAGATTCGCGAGTGAAATTATATTATTTGAAGTTAAATTTAAATATTACATCGTGCGTTACCATTTGTGTGCAGCAGTGGGCGGCGCCGGATGCAGCCGCTGTGCTGGACACGACCGCTACACATGTCGCAACTATGTCTTGTCACAATGGTAACTATTGACTCACTAAGCTGCTTCATGGACCTGATGAAGGGACAGTTGCCTCGCTGATACATACCTAAAGTTGTCGAAAAAGTATATTATGTTACTGTAACATTGTTACATAACAATATGCTGTTAATCTAGAAAAGTAGTTCGTTAACAGCTGCCAGGTCATGCTTATCACGAAAATGCATTGTCATCAGGACGAAGGTTTATGCTTATCAGCTCCGTAGTGTAAGAGGAAGTGGGTCTTATTAAGCTTGCAAGATGACGCGAAATTTAACAAACAAATTTACTAATATACTTATATACAGACATACACTGCAAGTTAAATAAAAGCTTGTAAAAATTAATGCGATTTTAAAATTTTACTGAAAATTATTAAATTATTGTAGGATCAAGAGGTTCTTTGAAGGTCCTGTGAAAATGTTTTGACTGTTTGTTTCGAAAGAACCAGTTACCAGAAAAAAATAGTTATTGTGATATAACTGTAACAGTTACAAATATGGTGTCGCGAACATTTTTATAGATATTGATGTCCTCTATAAAACTGTATTATATCACTTTGCTCTGTTGTCAATAACTTCCACAGCGATATAAGGATTTTTTTCACACGTTGGGTTTCATTGTCGAAAATTTCACGCGGATCCCTATTTTTTCTCGTATTAAATATGGCCTATGTTCATCAGGGATAATGTAGGATTGTAATGGTAAAAGATTTTTGTAAATCGGTCCAGTAGTTTCGGAGCCTATTCAATACAAACAAACAAACAATCAAATCTTTCATCTTTATAATATTAGTGTAGATTACTTGCCCATATCTGTACTCATTTAGTAATCAAAGTAACGATTCACTCTGAGTGCGCAGTTAATGTATAAATCAAAGTTTAACTAGTATAGAACATTTTTAAACTAGTCCATTCAGCTCACGAGAATCTAGATCGGTCATAGACTACGGACTTCCGCCCCACGCACCCGTTCAACTCTTTTGAACGCCGACATTTTGACAAAAAAGCGCAAACTTGCCATTTCTCAAGCGAATATTACTCTTATTACAAGGGAATAGAGTTGTTTAGACGGCGTGTTTGTTTAGTTGACGGAAGCGTCTCGACCTCGTGTGTGGTCCAAGTTGACGGATTAGAGTGTTTAATATACTTATTAATTCTTATCCTGAATCCAAAGCAGAGTTCTAACGTGTTTTTTGTATGTAGCGTACGTACATGTAAGTCGATTTTGAACAGACTTTAATTATTCTTTTTTTGGATATGATTAGTAAACATAATTGTAATAAGCTTGTTTATTGATCAAATATCGATTTAATTGCATACAATTATTATGATTACGCTCGCTGATAAATCTATTACGAATATACATGAAATAATAAACTTATTTTTAATTAAAAGCATTAAAAGCTCGATAAATATTGATGTTAATGAACATTTTTTAGTTAAATTAAATTATTTAAATAACTTAAAATTTTAAAGAAACACAAATTTTCTATTAAGTTCACGGTAAACTATTGACTGATGAACAATTATTACTATTAGTTGACGACCTCGATGTCTCCCGCAAAACTGCACAACTTCTGCCTACATACATTTGAAAAATACTTGTTAGTGCTCCGTCCCACTATGCATTGTACAGTCAACTTATATTCAAAAGTTGAAGGTTTTCCGTTCCCTGAACCTTAGGTATCAGTCAATATGAAACAAATATATTTTTACGTTTAAATTATCCTTAAATTTTTACAATTAATTATTGACAACAAATATTAGTTAGTAGTAAAATTAGTTTAATTTTAGTGTTTAAGTTAAGTTAAGGTTAACATAAGTTTAAGAATTTGCGTATTAACATTTTTATATGGATTATCGTTCGAAATAAAAGTTATATTATTATACAACATTATTATTAATCATCAACTTTGTAGTAAAATATAAATATGTACTGGAATCCGTGACCAACTCCATGCATCTCATGTATTCTCAATCTACACTTTACATTAAACAACTGACATAGTAGCAAGGATGTAATAAAACAGTGAAACCGCTGTAACCCTATCCCTCGGTCCGGTCTCTGGCCGGTGTTCGCACGCGCCGGGAAGTGACGTCAGCGTGGCACACCTTCGTGCTATCTCCCGCGTTCTACTTACCGCCCATCCGGCTGGGGTCACATCGCTGAGATGACGGCGAAATGGATGCTAGCGATCGGACGGACATCTGTCACACATACTGTCACATCAGGCTGTTTTTACGGAAATAGAGGAAATGGATCCAGTAAACGACCGGAGAAACATGGCCACTTGCGCCCCAGACGATATAGCGTCATAAATGACAACTAGCAACGGAAGCGGTAACTGTCTGTCTGTTATGCTTTAACGCCTCAACCACTGCGTTGATTTTGATTACAATTGGTCCAGAAATAGACGAGAATTTGATAAAGTATAGGCTACTTTTTATGGACAAATAAAGTGTTGAAGAAGTTGAAAAAGTTGATAACAAACGAATCGTTTTATGCCTGTCTTAAAGAGACATAAATAACAGTAGGTATTAAAAAAATATTTGGAATATTAACTGATATGTAATCTTCTCTTTATGTACAATTTCCAAAACCTTTGGAATCTTCAGCATATCTAATATCTCATTTGCATATCAATAAAATTCCTCATCATCACAATAACCATATATTTATCTTCAGTACTCTAAGAACTCCAGGTATTTATTTAGCTTATTCTACACGATACATCCGGAACATCCGTGTACGGTGTAGTTTGTCTTGATACAAAATCACATAATTCCATCGGCGGTAGTTTCATTAAAATTCATGCAAAACGGAGCGGCCGTATTGTGAGGCTATATCGCGTCGGATGAACATGTTTACGGTTGTCCGGCGATCCGGTCCGGTCCGGTCCGGCGGGTCTGGTCAGCGGCACGTGTCATAAACGTTTTTAAGTTTTTAAACGTACGATAACATAATTGCTGTTTCCTGTGTGCGGTTTTCCGAAATGCGTAACATAATTTTGTGGTTTAAAGTTTAAGACTCGTCGTGTTTTATATAAAACTTTATTACTTTTTATAATTTACTGAAGCGTTTGGTGGGTCCAATGTTCTTTGAATTTTGGTTCGCGTATATGCATGTATCTGTGTGTTCACGTGCGTATGTATGTGCCTATGTATGTATAGATAATTCTAATATAATAAGTTCAATAGTCCTTTAATAATGTAAAAGAGTCCTAACTGTCGAAGTTTATTTTACCTCAACAATTTGATAAACACAATTTCAAGTTCACGCTAAGAACTGGAATAAGCTGCCCGCGTCAGTGTTCCCATTCGATTGCAATGTAAATGTCTTCAAATCAAGAGTGAATAGGCTTTTGATAAATTAATGCGCTTTACCAGCTAGAACACATCGCCGCTTACCATCAAATGGGATAGTGGTCAAGCACTCATTTATGGAATATAAAAAAAGTAAGTTATTGGAAGTATCACTTTGTATAAGATATAAATCATGTAAAAAAATACTTGTACACGTAAAACGTACATGTAAAAAAATAAATAAAAAATGCCTAATTTCTACAATTCTCTTCGACCTACAAAAAGGTGACTATTGAAGAATTAAGAATAACATGACTTAACAAGTATTCTTAACCTATTTTAATGTTGTTAAACATAAGTCAAGGTACCTCTGGATGGCTCAACCCCTTAATTGCCCAATGGGGGGCGCGGGAATTCTCTCATAACTGAGAATCATACTAGCTAAATTAGATTGGTGGTAAAACTAAATCAGTAAGATATTTCATCACTTCAATCGGAACTATCAATATAATTAAGACGAAGAATAACTATATTTTCATTGCACTCACCACAACAGATAAAGTTATCGACAAACGAGACGCATGTATCTAATAACCATACATTAGAAAGAGATAAATTCATTTCTCTGTTATCCGTTCAAATCTACTTTCGATTACTCAGCAATAAACAGGTGTAAAGCAACAATTGTAAATAGAGGAATGCAACTATAAGCCGATACATGCAAGGTGTAATTTGGTTTGGAATGAAAGGTGTTAAGAGAAATCAAATGGTAGAGTAAGTGATAATCTGAGCAGGCGCACTGATCCCACAGATTCAGTAGCTATGGCGCCAGTATGCTTAGGGCTCGATCACAATGAAGATTCTAATTTCAAATTTCGTGTAAAATAAATGGCGGTCGTGTCTGACGGATCCATCTTCTGCAAATTAAATGGCCTATCCATGAAGCTGTTAAATCAGTGAAGCTTGAAGATATCAGGATCATATTGAAAATCAAATCTTAGCTCATGTAATTTCTAGAGACAAAGAATGTAATATCATAAGTCGATTTTACCCAGTCGATTTTAGGCTAAAAGTGTAATCTCTTGAGTCGATTTTGCGTTGACACAGTTGACTCTTTAAACTGACTTCTTTTTGTGGGGTATACACTACACCATTTGTTATGATTTAATATAGTGACACATGTCACCTGTCAACCTGTCAATTTGACAAAGTTGTCTGTTCACAAAGTAGTCGTGTTCGACTATGCTTTTAAAAAAGGCAGCAAGTACAAATAAGCACGTTGTAAATGCTAAAATATGCTAAAAGACCACAAACTAGTTCTGACCTTGCAACAGCCACGCGCCATAAGTCAGTGTACATACAGCCTAACGTTTGAAATCTCTATTTATTACAATAACCTGACAGGTGAGATAATGCGCCGATAATTGTGCTTCTGTCGGATCGGAGCGGAATGGTTCGACGGAAGCGGCCCATTAAATGATTCAATTTAACTAACATTTTGCCTCTCGCTCGCTCCAATAGCCAAAGCTATCTCTTTTTTATATTTTATTTTAGAACGTAGCCCAGGTGTATGGGAGTAGAGATAAAGAATTTTTAAATTAATAATACGTATTGTATTATAGTTTTCGAAAGATTTGCTGGGGAGTTGCTTATGTACATTCTTGTCCACTTTTATTGTGGCATGTATTCAAAACGTTGATGGAAATAAAGAAAAAATGACGCGTTCGCTGAATATTTAAAAAATATGAAGTAAGAAAATATATAACTTTTAATGTTTTCCAAGCCATTATGAATAAAAACCGCGAAGAGTCGATATTTAAAAATGACATAAACTCATTGTGTGGAAGCTTCGTTAAACGGTGTTTTTAAATAAGTCTTTATATAGACAGTACTAGGCAATTTATTTCCAATAATTGTACGAGAAAACCTCAGCTACACCGCAATTAACAGTCAGTTGCAATTCACAAGTTCTTCAAATAACACAGCGATCACGACGCTACAACAAAAACAGATGAACATCTAACGGCTACCTAGCGCACCTGTGCCACATGTTGCCCCAAACCGACTCCTGCGCATTTCGCGCCACAGAATCTCGTCCGCCATCTTTGAAATTTGAAACGCATTCGAAAATCAAAAAGAACGCGAAAGCAACGTCCCTATATCTGCACTCGATCGGTTGTTATCGCGATATTTAGTCACATGTGACACCCTATTTGGCATGTTGTTTTTAATCGTACCCCGTCTCGCTCTGACGTTAGGGTGGAATAGGCTGTCTCTATCGCTGACGTCATTCAACGGTAGTTCTCGTTTGTGCCGCACAGTCTGCAATTCTTTTATATGTTTGTGGAAACGATGATTAGAGATGGGAAGCAAGAAATCAGGAAGATAATCTAGTTATGTAGAGTGACGGCTGATCGGGTGTGATGCATCGTTACTCTGAGGCTGGACATCTTTAACTACTGATTAACTTAATCGCACTCAAGAGGCAGCAACCTTGCTTTTATGAGGGCCACTAATGTAAAAATATTGGAGCTGGCCGCATTTGATGTGAAGATTACAAGATACGCAAATTGCGTCGTGTGGGGGTCTATTTGGACCTCATCGCAATGACATACGGGCCTCATGCGATTTGTGGGCCGCTGGTAACCGACCCCTGACCTATCTTGTTTCTGTAGGTTCTACATAATAAAAACCTCTTTGGGTCATATTAGATCTATCACACACAGACCGGTTGGTCTAGTGGTTAGTGAACCTGACTACTACACCGAAGGTCGTGGGTTCGATTCCCACCCAGGTCAAACTTTTCTGTGATGAGCAGAAATATTTGTTCTGTGTGTCTAGGTGTGTAATAGAAATATCTATTTAAGTATGTATTTAATAAAAGTATATATGTATGTATGTTTATCGGTTATCTGATCACCATAGTAGAAGCTAACGCTTAGTTTGGCTTCAGACGGCCGTGTGTGAGTTGACCAAAGATATTTATTATTATTATTTATTTATAACAAATTTTAGATATTTTTCTGAAAAACTGGTAAAAGAGACGTTCATCTGCAGCATATTTCCTGATCTCTTAGTGTTCCTTAAATCCTCATCACCCTATCATTCACCAGTGAACATCGCGTCGTTTCACAGCGCTGTAATGTGCGTAATAAATCTAATTTTGCATCTAAACTATACAGGGATTCAAAAAGAAAATAAAAAATATTGGCTGGATTAGGAGTTCTGTGACAATCAGAATGCCGCAATAATATAAATAAAAACAGTCCGTTGTTCTCTTCATCACCTATTGTATGGTCCGTTTTTCTCTTCATCACCTATTACATCGAATTTCACACTCAAAAGTTTTTTTTACTAATCAAATGACCAGACGAATCAATCATGCATCTAATCTAATATGAAAACTGACGATGCATGCGTGAAATATCGAATCTGGGACACCTGCAGTCGCGTGACGACGCCTGCTACTCCACGGGTGTAACTGTCGATAAACAATTTCGTTATTTATCCACGTGATGAGATTTATCACCTCCGATTCGCTGATAACGTGACAATTTGTTAACGGCACAACACTATAACAGGGAACGGGTAGAAATGACTTTCGTCGGTAGTACGATATATTAAACCAATTGCAACCCATAATGTTCCACTACTGAGCTCGACTCTCCGTTCACAATGTGATGTGCACACCATAATCCACCACGCTGGTCAATTGCGAATTGATAAACTTCACACACTTTCGAGAACTTTTAGGCAACTCCCAGGAGTGCACATTTCTTTACTATATTTTCCTTCACCGTAGCAAGTGATAATCAACTTCTGATACGGACATAACTTTGAAAATAGCAGGTGTGCATAGTAGGATTTGAACCGAGGACCTCCAGTTCGAGGAACCAACGTTCAAAGGCTGTCACTGCCTAAATAATTAAATCGTCAATTAATGATACAGATTAAACAGAATCAACCAAAACAATACACAACTATCTATTTTCTCACTGAGACACGATACATGGAAATGCTACCTATCTTTATAATATTATGTAAAAATACAAAAGTAATAAAAAAATGAACTTTGAACCAAAAGGTTCCATTTCCCTAGGAATCCAACTCCAGAATCTAGGATTGCAGTAGCGTGCTGGAGTATGCTCCAGATCTCCTTTGCTCAGTACTGAGCCAAAGTTTGAAATAACACATAAGCCACCTCTGTGTTTCCCTACTCTGTGGTGCCAGTGTAGAATCTTTTTGCAGACACCTTTTTTATACAAATAAAAAACCCGTAAGGTGTTGCCGGTACAATGGATCGTTCATAATCGAATCAACATAATCCCGACCTCGCCGTGTTCTTGTTATCACAAACAAATTTATATATTTATAATAGATATATGTACATATGTTTATAAAACAATGTTTGTTTGTTTGTATGGTCCTAAATAGGTTGGATATAGAATATATTTGATGTCCTTTATCTTTAGCAACTTTGTTCAGAATTACCTGAAGAAGGTTTTGGTAACAAAAACATGTCGATCGAACAGATGGTTGATCAGTTGATGCGTAGCAACGCGCGCCGGGTACAGCTAGTACGGGTAGTGTAATAACGAGTTTTACGTTCATTTTATCAAATCTTTATATTTAAATTACATTAAGAATTTATTTGACAGGCCAGTTGGTCTAGTGGTTAGCGAAACCTGACTGCTACACCGAAGGTCGCGGGTTCGATTCCCATCCAGCTCAAACTTT
>DWJZ01008093.1:0-11605 GCA_018249125.1 Asbolis capucinus
GTAACGGGGTCAATTCTGTACATTAAGTATTTTTTGCAAATTTTCATGCAGGGAGGCTTTGCTATCGATATAAAACATTTTTTTTTGGATCTCTTGCCTGTGTGTATGTTCGAGCTTCACGCAAAAACCACTGAACAGATTTAGATGGAACGTCGTATAGTCGTAATTTAAAACTCGAGCATGATTATAGGATACTTTTTATCCCAGAAAGCGTTGTGTTCCCGTGGGATAATAGGTTAAAATTAATATGGCAACTCTGAACCCACAGGACAACACTTCGGAAACGAAGCGAAGCGAGGGCAATTTCTAGTTTAGTTAAAGATTTTAACTACATATAATACATTACCTACAAATATTTTTATAACGGAATTGAGAATTCTAAACAACTGCTTCAAAAGTTGACTTCGCCCCAAGATAAAGCAAGCTACCCAAAAGGGTTATATAATTGAAGAACATTTAATCTTCAATAAACAATTTTGATTACTGATTACAAACAATAATGACCAATATTCCTGATATTAATGACATCCTAATTACCGTATCGACCTCGTTAAGAAAAATATTTTATACACGTTGTATTTCGTTGATGATTTTCTTTTAATAATATATAGTTGGTGAGAAATCAACCAGTAATGTACGACGTCCTGTCAGTTTACTCAAAGCGGTCAAAAGTTCAAACTAATAATAGATTACTCTGATTATTACAAATGTTACATACCCACTTCATAATTTTATTCTCAGTTTGCTACCCGCTTCAAGAATCACGCTTGCCAACTAATCTCAAGATTTAACTCGAAACAAAATTAATTAACAGTTAAATAATTTAGCGAACTTTGATTAATAAATCATTTTAAGTTCAATAACCTAGCGGTGAATAAATAAAATTATGATAAGAAAAAGATAGCTATAGTTTTCATAATAAAAGTGTTTATAATTGTTTGGAGTACTGGCCAGTAGTATTACGGATCTGAGATGGGTTTCGCTGACTTTTCAAGGAGACAGTGGATGACAATTGTGGTGATTTCTATAGCAGACTTCTGTAATGCTATATGTGTCGCTCTGCAGGCACCGTTCTATCCTCTTGAAGTAAGTACTATTGCGTTATTTTATACTTACAAATAAAAGAAAAGTCCTATTTAAAAGTAACGATACATCTACATTCATTTTATGCTAATAGTTACGGGTTTGATGTTAAAAAAATATTGATAATTAATACGCAATTTTTTCAATTCATTTAATTTAATTGCATTTACATACTATTGAATAGCCTAATGAATGATGGCTATTCAATTGAATTATAAAATTGTCATTCTGAAACATTATTTATTTTAAATAAATATTGCAATCGATGTCAGAACAAAATCTCATATTAAAACATTAATTAAAATGTACATTTTATTTAGGATTTCAGATAGGAGGTGAACTTATCTACATCTTATATGATGTGTTAAAGAATAGTAAAATATTATAAATAAAAACAGTGATCTCCTTATCATATCATATCACACATACAATATTAAATACGTGCCTTAATATCAGAAGGCTGATTCAATTTTAATGTAGTTTTCATATTGTGATAACTTTAAATTGACATTTAGACCTGGTTTATCGTATTCTGATAGATATATATTTTTTACAACTTACAAGTAAACGTTGTAGAAAATTACTGTAAAATCAGCTTTAATTAAATTAGTAAATAAATTAAAAATAAAATATATATGTACCTACTTTTATAAGCAGAAAGAAAAGTAAGTGAAGGAAAAATATGTTAAGAAAAATGTGAATTACTTATTATTTTTATACTTAGGTCTGGCCTACTTTACTTATAATTTATAAGATAAAACATGAGGCTGTAGGGCTGGTAGTACCGTTTTACTATAATTTAAAGTACTTACATATAAAATAAAATAAAAAATAACGTTGACATACACAATCCTTTTTTTCCTCCCGATCGTGTAGTCAACCTCCTTCCTATTCTTCTTCTGTCACCCTTCCTGATGTTGTTGGTGCATCTAGGATAAGTTGGTGTAGCTATTGAACCTGGGTGCTTCGGCAATATACTGCTTCCCTTCCTTGCACGTGCGGGTCTACTTCTTCTTCCCTGACTGGCAACGCATTAGTGACACCTGAATCTCGTGTTATAAATCACCACGGGCGGTGATCATTCGATCAGGTGATTTGTTTGCTCATTTAACTGCTTATAACTACATTCTCCATACAATGATGATAAATACACAATACCAGGTAATGCCTGATATAAATAGTTTTATTTCAGGCGTTGCACTGAAGGTCTCCTTTCACTCGTACTAAGACGTAAGAATCAGTAGTAAATTCGTATCAATGTCTAGTGCTGGTAAACCCCAAATTGCAACAGAAACCCACCGATGTAGGAAAGGAGGAAAATGCTAGATTTTGAAGGTCAAACAAACCGAATGTGAAATAAGATCATTTTTGCTTTACCTTTAGAATATTATGCAACTTTAAGCCTGTCCCTTTTGAAAACTTAGTAAGGAAAGTTTTATTATAAAAATATTTTTATTGCATAATATTACTAGTTGAATAAGTTCCAAATATAAAAAAAACAGGGGTATATTTACATGAATATTTATTTAAAGCAGATTTAATTAAACATCAATTCCTAATAAGTGTACCGGTACGTTAAACTCTTACTAACTTATAACCATGTAAGCCTTTTTATATTTATGCGCTCTCCTATAAAAAATAATTTTGAGTCTTTAGCAGATTAAGATAATCAACCATATCGTGTCATCATCATACACGTAATATCTTCCAGAGAACCTTCAGTTATAGATACATAATATTTTTAAAATGTGCTTAAAAGTTTAATCTACCCAGAGTTACAATATTGTTTTCACTCTGGTTACAAAAGTACTGAAGAAAGACTGCTTTAAATTAATTTTGTGATTAAAATTCAGCTTTATGTATCATCTATCTATCTTTAATTCCATAAACAAATATATTTATTTGACAGTATTGAAATTATCCAACGTCAATTTGTATTATTTGTACTGTAGAATGTGTTATATTTTTAATTAATTATTTAAAATTGTAGGTTACTTCTTGATGGAAACCTTAACAAATACTCGTACATACGAGTATATTACTTGTTAGTATTTCTATACGAAATTAGAGTTACACATTTTGCAATGTAAAACGAAATACTAATTTCTAAAATTAACCCTGAAACAGTGATCAGCATGGTCGACGAGTGAGCCAAAAATCGGCTAGTTGTCCAATATCATAGTCGGCACGACTCTAGTACAAAATTTTTATATTATCGTTTAGACACGTTAACGTCCTTTAGACATAAGACATATGCCTGAGCAAAGTTAGACGATAGTTTCGATGATCTTTACAGGCGTTTCAATTCCTCAGCACTGCTTACATTCCACATGTTAATAATAAGTCACAGAACTTTTTATTGCTTTAACCCTTGTTAAGACAAGGGTTAAACTATTACGTTCATGACTACTTTCTTCCCGATATTAAAATATGCTATGTTAACTGATAGCAACAATGTTAAAGTAGTTCTTTGAACCAATAGTTAATTAATTATACACTTATATAAATAATTAATAATATTTCCCTGGGTCTTTTAATTTCTTGCTGAATGCTTATTTTATAATTATCTGACCACGCTTCGCTACGTTAAACCAATTGCTGTAGATTAGGATTCTTTAAATTGACAGATCTTTTTTATTTGTGAACAGATTTAAACGATAATCACCAATACAGATATTACGTTTATTATAATTAATTTTACTTATCTACTACAAATTAAAAACTGGTAGACATTTTACATAGGCCATGTTACATAGACCATTTTCCGAAAATTTTTAGACAAACGCCGATAAGCTGAAAAAGAATTTCACTTGTTTTGTAGTTTAACAATCCTTTTAAACAGAAGCCTGACGTATTTACTTTTTAATTCTAATAGTGGTCCATGGTTATTAAAAGCTACAGAAGTAGTCTAGTAGTATCCAGAATCGACATACAGCAGTGTCAGATGCACGTTCGTCAATCGCCTGACAATGGCTGATAACCTCGCTAAAGTTACGGGTTATCGCTCGTACACAATAAACAGGCGCCGAACTGTGTATTAACAAAAAAATTTACGAAATGTATAAGAATATGTAAACGTGGTGGAACTCGTTGTGTAGTTGCATAAATTAGTAGATCTAACAAAAAATAAAAAAATGAAATCTCCCGTAGGTATTTTATAAAAGATTTTAGACATCACTTTTAATATGGCTTCAACCCATTGATGGTTTTGAGGTGGAAAAAAACCATTGAACTCGCGACGACACCTCTATACTAGTATATATGTTAATATGAGAATGTTGTGTATGTCCGTAGATACATATATATATGATACAGATATGTTTCTGGTGCAAATTTGATCAGGATTTTTTCCATACAAATATGCAAATAGTAGAAAATAAGCATTACCTGCACAATAAATTATTTTCTGATAATACACAAAGACACACGTATTTGTTTCGTGATTTCACTTTTGTCGGAACTCTCGGAGTGCCACTGTTTCTACAAGCTTTTATTTAACTTGCAGTGTATGTTTGTATATTAATATGTAAGCGTATTTGTTTGTTACGGGTCAAATCTTGCAAGCTTAATTAGACCCACTTCATCTTATACTACGGAGCTGAAATTTTGCATACTGCATCAGTTCCGATGTCAATACATCTTTATAATTAGAATAATCTGCAGTGATACTCAGGATTGGCTCCATACTATGGAACTCCCTTAACGGTTAACAATACAGTTATGAAATGTTATATGTTTCTCCGTATTAGGGCTCTGTAATTAAAGCTTGTATTTTTAAATATTCTTAATAAAGCTGGTTTTAACATTAACTTTCTTCACCAGGCAGAGAAGAAAGGATGTCGTGCAACAGAATATGGGCTGGTGTTCGGGATATTCGAGCTGGTGGTATTCCTCATCAGCCCAGTGTATGGAGCACATCTCAACAGGATAGGGCCAAGTCTTCTCTTCAATGCCGGCATCTTTACTACTGGAACTTGTGCCATACTATTCGGGTAAGATTTTCATCAGCAAATCGAAGTAATATTTGTACACGAGCCTTTCAAATAAATTGCTTAATCACATGGTTAAATTAGCACACAAGTTATATGTTTTTATTTTCGTAAATAGAAGTAATAATTTCTCTAGTACCTTTTGATAAAGCTTATAATTCCTTTTCAATTTCAGATTGCTCGATAAGGTGGAGGGCCACATCCCATTTATAACACTGAGCTTTCTCATACGAATAATCGAGGCTATGGGAAACGCGGCCTTCCTCACTGCTTCCTTCGCTATCATAGCTAAAGAGTTTCCCAACAATGTTGCCACTATGTTTGTAAGTACATTTATCAATATAAACTCATTTTTGACTTAGTCCAGAGCTGCATTCACTATTTAGAATTGAGATTCTGCTAAAATATTTCGCATGGAAATTCACCACTGAAAATCACCACTTCTATTTTCTTCACGTCGATTTTGGTTCAATCGGAAGATAATCTAGTTTAGCAAAATGAATACAGTATACAATTTAAGCCAGTTTTACATTAAGAACGTAATTTACGTTTAACTTTTAACGTTCAAGCGGTCAAAAAGCGGTGATAGCCTAGTGGTTAAGAATTCGATCTCCTACTCGACTTTTCGAAGCTATGTGTGTTTTAAGCATTTAAATGTCACTCGCTATAACGGTGAAGGAAAACATCGAGAGAAGACCTGCACACCGGAGAGTTTGCAAAATTAAACGGTGTGTGAAGTCTGCCAATCCGCATTAGGCCAGCGTGGTGGACAATGGCATTATCCTCCTCATTCAGAGAAGAGACTAGTGCTCAATAGTGGGCCATCATGGGTTGAGATGATGATTTACGTGCGTACGATTTAAACTTAATATTAATTGAGTATTCTACCTATAAGCAAAGAATAACTAGTAAAAATTGAAAACGACTTTATATTATAATTTTAAAACAGATCTCAGAACTCGGACAAACATTGCATACATACATTTAATGATAAGATCCTCCAAATTTTGAAAATAGACAAATTTTACATAATTTCATAAATTGCTTTCTTTCAGGCATCTCTCGAAACTTTCTTTGGTCTGGGTTTGATAGTAGGACCAACACTGGGTGGCGCTCTTTACGCTGTAGGAGGATACTCCCTACCTTTCGCAGTTCTTGGATCTGCGCTATTCTGTACAGCAATCATGAGTTACCTAACGATGCCAAAGATGTCTGATGATGAAGACTTGAAGCCGACTGGCCGTAAGTAACTTTTATGTTGAACGCAAAGTCATTTGTGGTTATCACCGATAATATAAAAGACATCACCGATTGGTTGGTTGGCAATGAATTATGAATAGAAGTAAAGAAAGATACAATGATAATTAAAGTACTAAAAATAGCCACCAATCCTCACGGGAGCAACATGGTGGAGTATGTTCTCGGCTTCCTCAGTCCCGAGGCAATGCCCATCTTCCATAACGATCCATTAATGTTACCAGTAAAAATATTACTAAACAAAATGCGCATGAAGCCACTGAAGATATTATTTCATTGTCTGTTGCACACACATATACGGAATTGTATACAATGTCATCAAATTGATTACCCTTCATAGATGATAAATATTATGAGCAATTGAATATAATGTAACTGATACTTAATGTTATGCCATTAAGTTATAAGTCATTGACTTTTTAAATTACAGTAATTAAAAAAAAAAAAAAAAAATTAAGTTATAAATTTATGTTATACTATTATATTTAATTTTCTTTGAGCTCATGCACTCTCTTATTTCAAAACAGAGAATGTCTATTCATTAAGAAAATGCTAGTTAAGTGTTTAAATTATATACTAAATGCACTATGCCTTTCTTCCTATGCCTCTACTTCACGGCTATTCCACACTATTTTCTTTAAATATTCAGTACTACTAATGTAAATGCATTCTGTAAATCCAAGTCTTAATAACATAACCAATTTATAAAAATACAGTAATTCTTTATTTCACTCTTAAGTTTAAATTTTGCTTCTGTCTTTATTTTAATTTTTTAACTACAGTCTTACCATATAACTATAGATAAATATATTTTTGACAACTCACTCACGGCCATCTAAGCAATAGATTGGACTATTCAGCATCTATATTTTTCCATTATATTTTTCAGCCTCAATTTTCACGCTTCTCAAGATCCCTGGTGTATTGCTCGCGGCTATCAGCATCGTATCGACGAGTATGAGCATCGTATTCTTACAGGCGACTTTCGAGCCACATTTACGACAGGTAAAATATTTATGACTTTTATATTTTGAAGCGTTCATAGCCCGGTAGCTTTGTTTTGATTGTTAGCGATCGCAAAAACGCAATCAGTGGAATGGGTGACCGCTGTTAGCAAATATTTCATAAGCGCTTCCGTGATTTACATGATATTAATTGGAAGCATTCGTTCCTTATTTGCTAGACGAGAGCATTTTTAAGTCTTATACTTTAAAGTTTATGCTTACAAATGCTTACTTACTTCTTTTGATGCAGCGACCCAAAGTAAGTCTTGGCCTCCGACAAAAGAGCTCTCCACCTAAGCAAATCCGATATATTAGGCCAACCTATATATTTACAAATATTTCAATAATTTATAATATATGAAATATTATTAATATTACCTATATTATTACCTATATTCATTATAGAATAACCTCTACTATAATAATAACTGTTCAGTAACTGTTATTCGTAGTTTAGCTAGTTACTTTGAATTTCGACAACTGTCTCATGAAATGCAATCAAATATAAAAAAAATCATTTAAATAGGCTTTTAGTAACAGGTTCAATGTTTATACATACTTAAATTACCTTAAAATTACCTTTAAAATACCGTCTCTGTACTGAAGTCATAGCGCCTATTATAAATTAGCGAGCATTGTTTCGATTAAGGAAATCCGTGCTCTATAAACTCTGTCTAAAACTTATCTGAATGTCTGTCTTACAAAGTCTTTATTTTGTAGTAGCGATGTTATATATATTTTTTTAAAACATACTACTTGATAGTATACAATGTTTAAATAACCTAGGGACTCGTATGTTACGTTCAAGAGTTAAAATGGATTTGCTTGATAAGCTGAAAACAACAGTGTAAGCAATACGGCCCGTGCATCACTTGCGTCTATTAATATGTGAATCGTAAATTAATATTATTCGTGATAATTTTGTATGATTTTATGCTCGTGTTGGTATGCAACTTGTAGTGGACTAATGAACCATTTTAACGCATACAGTACAGGGATTACGGTACTAGACATATGGTAGAATGTCCTCTATAAGACTGTAGTACATCACATTACTCTATTGTCAACCATTTCCACAGCGTACGTAATAAAAGGATTTTTTTCCACGTTGAGTGTATCGAACAGATACAGTACAGTATCGAAGTTTTCGCACCCCTAATGATCGTCAAGGTTAATGGAGGAAAGTATAAGAGTTTTTTCAAATCGGCCCAGTACTTTCGGAGTCTACTGGCCTCAAAAAACAAACAACCGAATCTTTCCTCTTTATTATATTAGTATAGATTATTAGTTTGAGGTCAATCTAATAAGAGCGTATAAATTGACCTTTCCAGTTCAACTTCTCCCCCATTGTCCTGGGCTTGATGTTCGTGATCAACGGAGGGGTGTACGCCCTATCAGCACCCGCCTGGGGCTGGCTCTGCGACCAGCCTTCCATCAAGCCCAAATACGTCACCGTTATCGGATGTTTGTTCATCTCTGGTGCCTTCCTTCTCATCGGGCCTTCGCCTTTCTTCGACATGCCCACGTAAGTCTTATCTCTCAGTAAGTCTTTGTTGTATTATGCTGTCCTGGTATCTTGTTAACTTGCTGAACCAGCTGCCTTGGATTACTGGTGAAATAACAAGACCTTAAAGTTTTCTACCATAGTATGTACGTCGAAGCAGGCTCGTTAATAAATAAAGGACTGGGGAAACCTTTACAAAGAGTTAGATACGATGATAAAATACGCACAAACACGAAATCTCCATTTGGGATATAAAGATTCCCGAGTATTTTTCCTATTATGACCAATTAACATTGAACTAAATAACACATAATAGATAAAGGTCCCTAGGTCCCTATTCTCACACATTCGTTATAAAAATCAAAGACAAATATAATAACAAGGTTAACAACACTACAATCAATTATATAACTCGATTTGTTATCAGGAAGATATCGTTCTGAGAATTTGTCAGCTTCTTGACCTCTTGTCAAGCCCAATTAATATTAAAAACAATATTATTACTTTGTAGTTAACTTATCGTCTCATATTTAGTCTTCGCGATATTTTTTTGCCGGAAATCTAAAAAACTCACCATTTAATATAAAAAACGGCTGATTCACGTTATATGGTCGGATTTGCCCGACTAGTTTCGGATCTGTCCGAGGTCCTTCAGGAGCTGTCCGTGAGAATATTAATCACTACTACTACACGGGTCTTTTCATTGAAAAGCTTTAGAAAAAAGCCACCACACTGTTTCAAGACGATTTGATTAACTGCAAAGGTTATTTGAAAGATGGATAAGGATTGGTTACCTAAAGGTCACTTCGATCATGTCTGTTTTATTGCGTCCAATCCTCTTTTCCAAATCCTCTATTCTGTGAAGTTTTCATGATACCCAAAGGCCGTAGGTTTATCTAACAGCTGTCTTTTGACAGTAACTAATGGGACAGGCTTTGGGTGTCCTTCAGAGCACAAAATACTTAAGGATTTTTTTGCCACTAGCGTTCACCTTCCGCTGACATCTCTCCTGTTCCTTAAATTTATGAACGCTTCATTTCAGTACGTATTTTACGTAATCTTACCGTTAAATTTCTTTCAGGATATTATGGGTGACCATATTGGGGCTGATGTTACACGGATTAGGCATGGGCAGTCAATTAGTCGCATCTTTCTCTGACGCTCTTAGCACTGCAATGTAAGTACTTTCACAATCATTATCTCGAATATATTGAAGCTTTACGAGTTCTTCAGACGTGAACACAACCATACCAGATTTAAGTTGAAATTCGACTGTGGACTCTCTCTCATCATTGCCCCCGTAACTGTCCCACTACTGGGCTTAGGTCACCCTTTACGGTGTAGAGGGACAATGTTACAGTTCACCAAGCCGGCCAATTGCGGATTGGTTGACTCCACACCCCTTTGAGGAGTTTATGGAGAACTCTCCGGAATGCAGGTTTCTTCGCAATTTTTTCTTTTACTATAGCAAGTAATAATTAAATTCTGATACGCACATTACTTTGAAAATTAAAGACGCGAGCATGGTTTGGTTTGAGCAGGATTTGAACCAAAGAAGTCCGTTACAGAGAAACCTACGCTCAAACCAACAGGCTACCTTTCAACATCCTTTAATAACATTGATAATGTTTACTTACAATAAGTATAAGCTCATATGAATATATGTATAATACATACATGAAGCTAAATAACAATATCTGCAATCGGTTTTTTTCTCATATTACAGTAATTGGCAAGTAAAGTAGGTCGACGATTCGAATTCACAGTTAATGGATTCCGCAACTTGATATACCAAAGGAAACAGCTTAATCGAAATTTAATGAGACTCTAAAATTGGTCGGGTTTTTGCACTACAATCGACGAAATTTCTCATCTGTATTTACTTTTTATTTTCTCAAAAAATGATATTGAACTGACTGGGAACAGGATATTGTTAGGTTTGTTGTTTTCTGGTTTTCATTATCAACTGAGGTTAAATTGGGATGTAAAATTAAAGGTTTCCCAACTTCACAGGTTGTTGAGTTAGTCAGCAATAAAACATATTGCTGGTACATCAATATGCACCATGTACAAACTCAAAAGTTTGTAAAACGATTTAAATAATTTAATTGTAATAGGAGTATGTCGGTGTATTAACATTATATTCTGCTTTTCTTTTGTCTCGAAAATAAATAGCTTCAATTATAAATGTTTTTTTTCACAGTTGCTTAATTAATATTTAACCTATAATGGTCACATTGTCATACAAACTGGTTGGTACTTTTATGATTCTAAAGGTACCGAGGTATCCGTCATAGGAATCTCTTATACCATAGTACACAGATAGATATTTTTGTTATACGATGTATTCATAATTAACAGTGCAAATGGTCTGCCAAATTCCATTGAGACGTATGGTCTGGTCTCCGGGATGTGGACGTCAACGTTCGCGCTGGGAGCGTTCATAGGACCCACAGTTTCAGGCCTACTCTTCGACTCCATCGGATTCCGGAATTCTACTGTCTTCATTTTCATCTTGCATCTGGTTGTGGTAAGTTAATTGAATTTATGTTCTTAGCATTCCTTTAAATTTGTGTAAACTAGATAATGATATGGCCCATTCAGATCTACTAAATGTAATATACACTAAAGAATAAACGGAAAGACTTTTATTCCCATTATTTTTAAATATGATTTCAAAGAAATGTTTATAGATACGAGGGTCAAACTGAAAGTTCTTAGAAAATCAAAAACTAAGTAAACTAACAAGTTATTGATTTTATTATAAC
>DWJZ01008094.1:0-11605 GCA_018249125.1 Asbolis capucinus
CGACCATTTCCCACAGAGCCACGTAGCACTGACAGCTTGCGTCGAAATTCGTTAACAGTTGAATCTACGCGACAATACATATAAATCAATGTTTGTCATTTTTAGATTGAAAGAAAAATGGTAGGAGAGGGCACTGATGTATTTTGCAAATTAAAATGAATTATTACATAAGCTAATTTGTTTTCTGATTTTCTCTTCTATACGTTGCCATAAATAAATGTAGCTTGTATAATTTTTTTCTGTTTTAGTGCAAGAAAAAAGAGCTAATCTTAAAAAAGTCTACTTACGGCTTAGCACATTTCACCATGGCAACATACGATCCTTCCAGGGACCTGAAAATAGATCAAAAATTATCATACATTCCAAACAGCATCTCTATCCACCTTCCAGCATGCAGCCCCACACCAGCTCTAAATGGATCGGTGCAGAAGTGACAAGATGAGATATGATCCCAACCGCCGCACACAAAGCCCACCAATATATTTGAATAACATTTACATTGGCAATTCGTGGTTTCGATCGAGTCCGAACATGTTTATGACGTCATCGAGCCCCTGGCCAGAAATGAATCTACGTATCATTTCGAGCATACTGGCTTCTGGCTTGTTATTCGATCTCCTAAACAGACAAGTTTTTATCTTAACCTGGGGTATATGCTTGTAACATATCATGATAATTAGTTAAGTTTTGATTAGAATACTATTGTTGTTTTGTGATCACGCTGATTGATGTGATAGTATATCCAAAAAAATCGGAATTTTCTTTCGTATTGCTTTGACCAACCTATATCGAAACTCGTCGGCGATTAAAAAAGAATCGTGAAATATAGGAATAATTGAAAAAAATTAGTTTAGAATGTTCTGTGTTTAAAAGACCTAAAGGGAAAAATAATATTGATATTTTTGCGGTATTTTTTTCAGGCTATTTTTAGTAGCTTTTGCCCGCGGCTGCGCTCGCGTAGAATTTGGTCTGCCACATTAAGTTTCGTACCAAATCATTTTAAATCAATATATAAAATAGTATCCAAATTAAATAAATTTATGGTTCACCATTTTCGTCACAGTGGCTTCCACATAAAAGGTAGATTTATGCTGTCACAGAATGTTTATTTAGAACTATCCAAGACACACAATCCTATGGTACATCATCTTAGTGTAACTCCAATGGCAGCGTACGCCATGATTCAGAGGGCAGATTTTTTTTCCAATTAATTGACATGTAACATTACGTTACGACCAAAATTACATAAAATCATTACAAATTGTAGCCTATACATCATTTTGATGTTTAACCTATATTACTGTAAAGTTTTATCTAAATCCGTCAAATCATTTTTTGTGACAAAGTAACAAACACGCATACATTCATCCTCACAAACTTTCGCATGTACAATAACGGTAGGATTACCAATACCTATAACATAAATTACATAAATATTTGCAATATTTAATATGGGTGGCAGTATTCGAAAATTAAAACAGGAAAACCAGGAATTTTTGCTGGTTGGCAACAATTACCGACTAATTTAAAATTCGAACATTCGGCGATCAATCAATGGTAATTGAAGCTTGACCGCTAAAAATTGGGGACGTTCTGAAAAGATCTTGCGCCTTTTTATAAATGCAAAGGTATAAAGTCAAAGTCTTTGAAATCAAACAGCCGACAACACAATTAAAGTGCCTTAGGGATATTTTAAATAACAACAATACATTCAATAATAAGAATACACAGAAATAATATATTAAATTATTGTATGACTGCCTACCCTCGCTTAGCATTGGTATAGCAAGGGCCGTAAACGGGATTATTTGAATGAATTTTTATTTGTAAACCGATCTAAGTAAATTTAAATCAGATTAGCCGTTAGTGACACATTATTTTATTCACAGATAATAATCTGTGTACTATTTTATGTATCATTATTAGTGAGAGCAAGAATTTATTATTGTATTCGAGGTCTATTTTGGTTTTGACTTTATTTCATTTAGAGATTGTTTGCCTGTTGTGGCGGGAAACCGCATCTATTCTCGGTGCAAATTACATCTGGATTTATTTCGACAAACTTGTTAATTTTGTATAGATAAAATGGAAGAGTTAGTCGAGATCGAATTTGCACCGAGTAGTGTCTACAAATTATGTACCTATATGTAGTCCACAATAAAGTTAATTGACAGAATGATGAAAAAACTTAAATACATACATATATCACAAAAACATATATCACAATATATAATGCAACAACAATAATACTTACGGTTGGTAATGGTACATTCCGACATGAGTGGAACTCTTGCTGAATATCTTATTGCCAAGATCGTAGAGCGGACGCCACGGAAGCGTCAATTCGTCGAGAGAAATCAAATTCCTCTTTCTGTAACCATGAAATTAAATGAAAATTGTCGTCGTCGTAGGAGCCAAAAGCTCACTTAATGAAACTCAAAATTTTACAATACAAAGTAACTACATAAGTTATAAATTTATTAACAAAGTAAGAGAATATTAAATGAAATTCTTTGATAAAGTCTAAAGTCTCGATAAACAATTCCTGTCATCGACTTTATAGATAATACAAACTTAGGACTATGTAAGCTGGGGTAGGCCGGAAGGGAAAAAAAGCCGGCGGAAAATAACTTCAGGTACTCTTAAAAACACACATACAGTAATTACAAATTATTTTTTCTTCGACTTGGGTGGAACATACAATATATAGAGTTAGAGCTGATGTATTCTGCGATTTGTTTTGAATTCTGATTATAAAGTAAATTTATTGTATGCACGTATGTACAACTTGCAGCACTCTTGCATTCCGCCCGATACCGTTGAGTTGTCCAGAAAAACAGCGGGTTGCAATGCAATCTTTTGATATTGAATGCATTGTTTTTTTTATTTTGTTTTTGTTTTGTTATATTTTCTTGTACTTACCAGAAACCTATTTGTTTTATGTTACTTAGTTTATTAATTTTGTAATGTCTTGATGTGGCGAAATTAATATTTTTCTTTTAGCAAAATATCATTGTATTGTATTGCTATATTGCAAAATTTGTACTATCGGTATTACACAGAAAATGGACATCTGTTTGGAAAAATCGTATTTTTTACTGTTTGACTGTACTTAGGTACATTATTCATACTAATGGTAGTTTGATAAATTATAGGAACTTTTATTATCAACACGGTTTTTCCTAAATGAATAATTCACGCCGGATAAATTCCGTCACAAATATGTTTTGTATTTCACAAAATTCAAATATTCAAACGAGTGCAAGACACTGTTATACTCACTTTGTAAGTAATATAAAGACCGTTGCAAACTTATGAACTTTGCATGGCTCTAGATCCGGTATAAGGACCATTTCATATGCCAGCTTTACAAGGGCGATGTGGTCTTCCTTTGGAAATTTCAGGCCATAAATTCTTATGTATCTGTAAATAAATAGTGGATGTAAAATTTTATAGTACGGTAGTAACTATTGACATAAGTAGTTGAATTTCTGTCTTATACTTTATCCTTTCGGTCTTTGAATAGACTTGCATACATATAATTTACATAATCTTTAAGATTCAATCACTTGAATTGGTTACAAACCTGCCCATCAATCGAGATTGGAATAACATGGAGATATATATTATAGAGCTCCTTAGCTATAAATAGAGATGCAGAACACATGTCACAAATAACATATTTGTGTTTTAAAATCTCGTCAATGATTTTCCTGGCCATAACACCAATAATAGACAAATAAATATTTTTAATAATATTTTGTAAAAGCCCAATAGTATATTTTAATAAGATTATATATTATTTTAATACTTGTTATAATATCATAAATTAAAATCAGACATCGCCGCGATCCCGACTCGTATAGGGAAGATATCCTATAACGCTTACCAGAATCGAGCCTGAGAACGCAACCCGACGCCTCACGTGGCCACTCCTACGGACCTAACATCGGCCGGTGTCACCATGGTTTTTAATTACATATAAGTAATAATTTAGTAATAAAAGTTAATATATAAGAATGTCATCGTTTAATTCGCACTTGCTGCGCCAGCCTCCCGTAACTCACTCCCAATAGTTGATAAAATGTGTTACTAAACACCTTAATTTTTTCTATTTCACAAGTGATCTAGGCAATGTAATAACTGATACTTTACTGATAACGATATTGTATTGGGCAAGTGTTATCACATCAAACTTTTATTTTATTACATAACATTAACTGAGACAGAATAAATACCTACTCAATCATTGGAAAAAGTTGGTTAGCATCAACCATAATTTTCTTTATGTAAATAAATATTTTGGATGAATTTGCAAACAAAATATGCATCTTCAACAGGCCCTTTAAATAATATTTCGTAGCTACCTAGTAGCTACCTCAGTAATATTTATTTTGAAACTTGTTTCCACCTGTAACTGTCCACTTAGTAGGTACGTTGATAAAAAGTAGCCCATGTGTTATTGCAGACTACCTCTATGCAAGGTTTCATTGAGAACTGTGGGGTAGTTTTGATGTGAATGCCATCCATCCATTCATCCTACTTCACAAACTTACACATTTATAATATTGGTAGGGTTGCGCAAATAGTTCCCATTTAAAAATCATACCACAACAATTTCTGCTGATCTCATAATATTGCTATGGCTCCATTCGGACACTGTCGAAAATCCCAAAAAGTCAGATGTGTGGTCGACCATGGACTCTCTTTTGAAATACTAGAAAATTAGTTTTCAGTAAAATCAAAAAACCAAAACTACTGAATTTCAGTGGTGTACAACTTAATACTGATTTCCCGAATCGTGGGTCTTTGATAGAGATGCCGACAGCAGACACAGACTCCAGTACAAAGAATACAAATTGTGTTCTAAGGAGTAACCTGAGTAGTCTAGATATGGTATTGGGTTTGTTTATTCTTTTTTACATAAATTTAAACTCTAGGTGACTCTCCTTTAACATTTCGTAAAGTTTTTTTCATCTGTCTTGCCTTTTATGCCATTACATTATCTTTAATCATATAATGTTCTGCACTAACTATGTATTGTATAAGATTGTACAAAGTAAGGAACTATTCTCTTTGCTAGCGTCTTTTCTTTGTCTTAGTATATACTTGGGAGAAAATACTATACCAGGCTATGGCTTGTACCTGCATTACAATGCAGCCTATCGAAATAAAAAAATAATTTCAACCATGGTTTATATAAAAAAATTTCAGAAGTACACCATTGCTGTAAATTTTTTTACTGCATGGTAATGGAAGAAAAGCAGTAACAAATACCAAAGGCATTGGAAATATAATCACTTTGGAAAAAAAATTATTACTCACTTTCCAAAACAGCCTGTTTATTGTATATTCCATATGTGTATTATTTATATCTGTAGTATAAATGCAATGAAGTGAAAATAGATAAATAAGAAGCTGTTTGTTTCTTTTGTTCACTGGAACCCTCAAAACAAGTTGAATTTTAATATCGGAACAAGGGATTGACAGTTGTATATGTGTCAATTTATGTGTATTGTATATAATTAAATTGCAGACAATTAAGTCTTTATCATATGCTACTAGTATTGAATTGTATTTTATGTATGATATATAAGCATTAATATTATTATTAATTCATCAACTATCAAATAAACAAAGGCAATAAGTTTTCTATTATCATAGTTTCTGCGATAGTTAAATAGTACAATGCCAGATGTAGGAAGTTCTGGGAGGCCGCCAGGTATTTGAGACATGGTCATCAATATGTTGCCAAAGGTTAATATCAACTCTAACGTGCCACTACACCTTAAATTTAGCGAAATAATTCTGATAACATCTTAACTTCAGTAATTCTAAGCACTATTAAATATTTATCAGAGTTATTTACAGTAAATACTGAATGGTGACACGCATATTTTGATTATGACATTTTAATACTATGAAATTCTATGTAACAATGTCTAAGTTTTCAATGGATAGAAACATATTGTTACCAAAATATACTTACTTCATGAGCCTGGCAGACCATACTCCACATGCAGGTTTCATCTCCCTCAGCATCACCGCCTTCGCCAGGTTCGTCTTCACCTGCTCAAGAAATTTGTTGGATTCCTCGTCCAATTCATTTGCATACGGCAGAACATGATTCGTCAAAATTTCTTTCTGTGGTTGAAAACCTAACTTTTCGATCCGTTCTGGGGGGAGCTCAGCTTGTTCAAACTCTTCGTCCTGAATCATTTTGAACTATTTACGACTTCTTTTCATTTATTATCCTTACACTTCAATGTCCACATAAATGCAACTGTTGCAAAAGTAAACTGAATTTACAATAAACCTCTTTAAACCGTCAATCGTCATACACAATGAAATCAACATAAATTTATACAAGTCATGTAGATAATTTCCTCAACACGAAAAGAAATCCTAAATCCGAGAGAAAGACACCAATCCAATCGAATATCGTATATTGCGCTCCATTTTACGGCAACGTGATTGACGTAAATGTACAAGGATTATTTTGCATTGTCACACTGTCACGATATCTTTAGATGTCAGTTATGTACTGTCAGTATGACATTCGTTACCATAGATAATACACTTATATCCGAATATTATGAGATATTTAGCAATATTGAAATTACTTATTATAGTTGTCTATTAAATTCTTCTTCACTTTTTGTGGATATTCAATAGTATGATCCAGAAAATTAACATAAGTTTATTATCGCTGTCTCTTAGTTTCTTTCAATAGTAATTGTCATTGAATATATCTCTTTCACTCACTTTTCCGAACGATGGCAATACCTTCCTATAAATTTATATCTTCCATATTGCAGAAATTCTAAACGAACTTTCTTGTTATCTCAACCTCCTCAATTAATTTTTCGCCAAAAAGTTGCCCATTGTTTCTTAAATTTGTAAATCCTATCTTAGATTTGTACAAAGTTTCAAAACAGGTTCAAGCGTGGAAAGGCAATACATAGTTACTTTCGCATGTTTAATATTATAGCATTAAGGATTCATTATAATTTCATCAATAAAACAGTTGATTTTGTTTAATATTGTATTTTATGTAGTAGATATAAACATAAAAAATATCTGAGAAACTTACTTTTACATGAATAAGCCACTCTATTAAAATATTAAAGAAGTATTTACATGTAAAAATTCAAACCTAAGCAAGGCATTATTATAATTACTTTTATTGGCAATATTTAAATATGGTAAAAAAAAGCGTTCACTATTGGATGCAACTGGGAGACAAAGGTATTCAAACCACATAGTATATTTATAAACATACTATATTTGTAATTATATTAATGTTTTAAGTATGGAACAGTAAATTAAGAAATACATAAGAAACATTTTATTACACAGATAATAAAATTCTATCATACCACCGCCTGTTCTAGTGCTATCTTCTTTTTCTTCTTTGGGTTTAGTGTAGAAATGGCTTATTTTATTTTATAACGTAGAAATTATATAATAAAGGGGTCTTGAAGTTACAATTTGTTATATTTGTACAACTAAAGCGTATGAAACTTTGCAGTTACTACGACACATATAATTACTATATTTATCCATATCACTGCATGTCCTTAATTATTGTAAAAGAAGCGTTTAACATAAAAAATGCCCAAATTTTTACACTGATGAGCTATTGATATATAATTTATATTTTTCAATCCGATATTTCGACAGAGTTGCATGGATTATTAGGGCTGAACTGTTTCAAGCATATAATACGAAATGGCATATAACTAAAGATACACCCTTAGGGTACACCATTACACTTACATCCTTATACTTGGTTTCTCAATATATTACCAAGAAATATCCACAAACTTAACATTATAAAATTGTAAGTTTCGTTAGGGTTGCTAACTTTTTTGTTTGAATATAGTAATATTTATTTTAAAAAAGACCAAAAACTATTAAGTATGCTTAAAAAAATATAGTACTTTATGGAGGAAATAAAAAATAATTACATTTGTAACTCATTTGTTTTTTATTTCATGCACACGCACATTATGGCAGTCGAACAAAAATGGTGGAATATTTTTTGTTACTTTTATAAACATTGATATGTTGTACTGAAATATAGTATAATCGCGTACTATATATTTATTGAACATTATATAGTATAGTCCCGAAATAAACTACAATACTAAATAATTTAGCATAGTGTAGTAGTTGGCAACCCTAGTTTCAGTATTAGAATTTTTCTTCTAAATAACACATCAAAGTACGTCTTTGGGAGTTGTGTACAAACTAGCGGCAAACACGATGTCTCTCTTGATCGCGACGGAAGCGTCCGCCATCTTGGCCTGTAGTTTAGGATCCCCGATAGCCACGGCAGCGTCTTTCACGTCGACTAAAAGCTGAAAATGTATTGTTTCAATTAGTATAAGCAAAATATTTCTAACTTGCAAGTTTTTTTGCGATTGATGTGTTTTATAGGACTAGATTACATACACGTATGAACGCACGTATCTGTCAAAAACCACGCATTCCTTTACATATACACTCACGCATGCACGCACGCACGTACGCAATCACGCACCCGCACATACATGCACGCACGCATGGACGCACCTACACTCACTCTCGTAAACAATCACGTATGCAACCACATCCGTACACACATACATATTAACATTTCACTCTCAGTATAGCGTGTACCTCGTGCAGCTGCTGGATGCAGCGCACTATAATACCCTCCTGTACGTCAGTGAGGTCCATGATCTCAGCGAACGGCTTCTTCAGCGCCCACTCGTACACCACCCGGACCAGACCGAAGTTCAGTCTGTCAGATTGGCTCTCGAATTGCTCCACCTTAAATATCATTTTAATAGATTGTATTATAAGAATCTATACTACATTAAGTATCTTTATGTTAAAAATGTTTGCATGCATACAGCTCTTGTGAATAAATTGAAATGATTGTTAAAAAAACAGGGAATTTATATGAAATTTCCCAAAATGAATCAGTGAAAACCGTAACCACACAACTGGTTCGAAGATTAGTGAGAATACCGTAAAATATGTAATAATGTTCCTTAGATTTATTACACCAATACAGCAAGTAATATGTCAGTACAATTTTCATCTACAGACATCGATCAGTTGAAATTTTATTATAATTTGCAAATTTAGAACATATATGTCCGTAATTATGAAAATTTTGACCACTCTACAATTTATTACCAAATGTAATTTAATGATTATTAAAATAAAATATTTTATTAGTTGTTTTTCCAAAATAACTGGCTGACAACTAAACACTCAAACCATACCAACACCAACTAACACTCACCATATATTTGGACTCGATCGCACATATCTCCGAATCAATCTGATCGATAGTCTTTACTCCTTCGGCCAGCTTCTCCGTCAGATTCTGCTCTACGTTGGTCCTAGCTTGGAACACAAAACAGCTGAGTAACGCCGCTATCTCCGCCGGATTCTTATCAGTGAAAACATTCCTGAAGACTAGTTCAGATATAATCAATTCATTAGTTCCCATTCCACATGCGACTCTTCCTTTCAATATCACTCCATCTCTTTCATCTATATAGTTTAATTCTCGCAGTACTAAAAGTCTTCTTTGGTAGTCAGAGTATAAGGCTAGGTTCTCGAAGGAGAGGAGTCGCTTGTATTTGTCGCGGGTGCGCTCGCACTGTTTACGTTCGTATACGATCGCAAATTCAGATTTAAAGTTTGCTATGTCTGTGGATTTCTTCAGTGTCTCTATTTCAGCCTGTAATAATTTAATTTTTATAAAGTACAGGTTACTATATACTATTATTAAATATTTGCTTTGTGTCATAAAAAAAGATAAAAGTATAAATTAATGATAAATAAAACATTATATTAAAACTCTTAACGTTACTGCTAAGGGAATTTAAAATTGAAGCCATAGTACAATATTAACAGCCTTCTCAACTATGTTCAGGTTGAATTTTATAACTTTAATGTACATGAAAAGGGCTTCTGACGAATAAGAGGTCAAAGCGTTTCAAAATCTCAAAAAGTTAAATTAGAAATAATTTTATTTGTACATGAAGACGTCCTATATTTTCATAAAGACAATGGTTCTTTCATAATAGTTCTTTCATAAGGACAATGGTACCGTCGTGCAGTCTCATTACTAAAGGCTAGTGACCACTTACCATCATGCGGATCAGCTAAAATCAATAAACACCAGGATAATGTAACTCCAACCTGCAAAGCCTTCATCTTATCGAGCGCCTGCAGTATCTCCCCGCTGGTGATCGCGAGCGACTGCGTGAGGCTGACCCGTTCAAGCACAGTGGCGCCGCTGCGGACTGCGTGCGACACGCGCAGCAACTCTTGCACTGCGCTCGCGCAGCTCGCTCCCGGCGGCGAGTCTTTAAACCTGATATATTAAAATCTGATATAATAAACCTGCTATAAAACATTAATGGTATATTTATCTATCTAATAAGCTTTGCATATCTACTGTTGCACATAGGTCTCTCCTAATTTGCACCACTCTGACTGATCCTTCGACTTTTGGATCCAGCGCGTGATCGCTGTCTTTTTTAGCTCATTAGCGAACCTAGACGAGGGGCGCCTTGCGTTCCTTTTTCCAAAAAGTGATCTCCATTCAAGGAGTTTTCTTCTCTAATCACGAATGAGTGAGAGTTGGTCAAAAATAAATTTATGGAATGTAAAAAAAATATTGAAAAGTTTGTCTTTATAGGTAGTGTGACAAAAGATAATGAGATATAGTGAATGAGTGAGAGGGATAGATAAATAAATAGAGAGAAACAATTTTCATAACAATGGTTATAATGTGACTAAAAATGATCTTCTCGTAACAAGCTTAGAGCTTTCATACTATATTATAGTATATACATATATACAATAGATAGAGTTATATACCTTGGTATTTGTCTATTCTCCCAGTCTTTGATGATGATATTAGGATCAATCTTGAGATTCGTTTTGGTTACTGCTATCACATTCTTTGGCGCTATACATAATATTATGTGATTCATTGTACTTTCATCCGTTCCTAAAAAAGTTACAAGAAAAAAGACAAGACTTCATATTGCTTCATTTCTTAAAGTTAAATACTTCCCGGCGATAGTAAGATATATCTATCATAAAATTTTGTCTTTATTTTACAAAATGTACTTCTTTAGCCATTTTTTGATGATTTGAATTTGAAGTGAATTGTTAATGATTTATGTAACAAAATAACAATGATGAATTCGCACATATGACAAATGTCAGACATATACACACCTATATAGTCATACTGGGCAGAGAAACTCAGAATTCGGTACCAATTTTCATCTAATTCAAAGCTATATTCTGTCGTGTCTTGCTCTGCTGTGTTTAGAGCTAATATCTTGTAAGGAGTTAGCCGGGAACCTGAAAATATAATCCAGTAATTGAGGCCATTAAAAATATGTATCACATCAAACTTTGATATCACATATTTTTACAAGCTGTTATTTAACTTGCAGTGTATGTTTTTATGTTAGTATATTTGTATATTATATATAGTGTTGGTAGCCTAATAGTTAAGAATTCGGCCTCCTACTCGGGGGTCCATGTTCGAATCCCAGGGCGCGTACTTCTGATTTTTCGG
>DWJZ01008095.1:0-11604 GCA_018249125.1 Asbolis capucinus
TTGTTACGAACAAAAAAAACTCCATCATAAACATGTTATTAAAGATATACATCACCAAGCCACCGTATTCATCAACAGGCCCATAAAGGTTGTTGTTGTCGGTGCCGGTAAGAGCGTAATGAATCGGGCCACCGCACCTTCGGTCTCAAGTACTAAACAAGCGCCGGCAATAGACGCATCCGCTACGTTTTCCTGTCACGAACGCGTAAATTGACGCTTCATTCGAGAAGCGAGTGCGCGCCTTCTGTCAAACGAAAACGCCGCTGCCGTCTATGACGTCACAGACTCTCAGAATAAACTGACAGATCAAAATATTGTCTTAATTTATATTACCTAACAGACCCAGCAATGTTTGTTTGGCAAAATACTACAATAGGGGGGTTATATTATTAGCACTTTTTAAAATAATAATTTTAGCATTAGCACCCGTTAAACCAAGTCTCCCTCGGCCGCTAAGTCTACCTAAATGAAAGAAGAGAACAGACCACATAGGAGAGAGATAAAAAATAAACTAAATGATTTTTATTACCACTAACTTAAGTCTCTAATTGCCTCTCCTACTTGGCTAAATAGGTTTCCATTTTATTAACGAGTGTTACACGAACCAATGCAGTAAGTACCAAAGCGAATCAATGTTCAGTGGAACATTCAATTTAAGTAAAATTTATAATGTTTAAGGATTACTCGGATAATAGGCGCCGAGTTCGATTCTTTCTAGGAGCACCTATTATTAAACCAGGTATCGAAACCTAATAGATGAGTCTATGATACCTATTATAGGTTCGAGTTTCATCGTCACACCAGCTCAGTGACCCTATATTCTATTATCATCCACACAGGACACAACCATCAATTCCCGTATACAATTTCCAATTATAAACATGTATTTTTCTTCCGAACCATTTTTTGACCGTAAAGAAATAAACCTAAGTATTAAAAAAAGTATCTAGTTTAGGACGTGAAAAATAATTAAACTGCCTGACAACTTTCTAACTCAAAACAACATAACCAGATACTCACAGAGAAAGAAATTTTTAGCGTGTTAAAAAACTCATTCACCACAAACGTACCGCGCGGCCCGATTTCGGCATAAAACATAACATATCCAACAATTTGTAACGCATGCTTTAAAGAATGCACAAAAACATAAAATACATATAAATTAATATACAAACTCGTGTAATTTTGAAAGAGAATACGAAAGAACCGCAGTATCTGAGTTAACGGATGTAAATTTAATTTCATATAATTTTACATCGTTATACGCAATTAAGTTTTTATGTTTTCAGTTGAATTAATGTGCTAAAAGAAGCTTAATAACAAAATATGAGCATTTTTAATACCGGTAGCGGTGGTGTTAAATTTAGATGATCCAGAATACAATTTAATGTACTGTTCGAGAAAGCGACAGAAGCATGAGGTTGCTTTATTGCTTATAATTACGGCAATCTTTATAATTTGGCTACTTAATAATATTGTTGCTATGCGTGATAATGAGTAGAGATGCATTCGGTTGTAGTATGAAACAGATATGTATCCTTTTATATACGACACGGTGTCTTTTAAGGTAGAGTTCTCATTACGTAATATTCATAGATAGAGTATGCAATATAATATACATAGTTAAGTTCATTGTCTTGTTGCGTGCAGTAAGTAAAGGGTGCCGCGCAATACAATATTCACGCCGAAAAATGTTTCTTGGACAGGAAATTCTTTATTTTAATTTTTGTTGCAAAGTTTCTTACCTGTTACGATTCCTAAAAGAAAACAATTTTCTAGCCTGGCCAAAAATTTCTATGACATTTTCATGTTTTTTTGAATTTTTATTATTTCATTTGGACTTCAAAAATAATTCAAAAGATACGAGCCTCATAGCCTATGACGAACGAATAGACAGAGACAGAAGTGAGACAATTAAGGTACTGTAACCTTATAGTTACGGACCCCTAAAAGCAAGCCTTGGTCGCGTGTAAGCCTAGTAGCTATTACTGGTAATTTTATTCGTATAATCGTGTATGCAAACCGCCTTACAAATCAGTGGTACAAAGTGAGGTGTTATGGAGCTCCGAAACAATACCGAAACTATCGGATATCCGAATAAAATTATATATACATATATGAATGGTAGTATAAGTTTAAACGAGACATGTTTGACAAATTTTCTAAGAACCATTGAAGAGTTCCTTTGCCAGAAGCTTATATACTTGTGACTGATATAACTTTGGAACCAACCTATTCTAGAGAATTCTGAAAAAAGTTGCTAACGACATCAGTGCTCTATCTCGTATCATTTAAGAGTCTATAAAGGACAAACATACTTACAAACTCACAAACATTCATTTTTATATGTATAGATATGCTCAACTAAATGTATAACTTATGAAAACTTCTGGTGTGAGTAATAAAATGGCGTTATAGGTACACAAATTTTTTCAATATTTTCCTAAAATATAGGTTCCACTTATTCGAAAATTAAACTTTTAGTAACAATTTCCGATAAATAGAGCTCGAATAGACAGTCAGCCGTCAGTAATTAACAAGTATACGCTTAAAATGTGTCCTTGGACAAATCAGTCATCACATTTCTATTATACTTTTACATCAAAATATATGTAATATCCGTAACAGAATATATCCGAAACTAGGGATAATCCGCAATCATTTTATATCCGTTAATTTAGTTAATATAACCGTATCCAAGTCGGAAACCGAAATGTATCCTTGGTTTATAAATAAACTATATTAAAATAATTTGATTTGACAAAGTAGTATCACTGATCGTCCTTGTTTATGAACCGTAATTTAAACTTTAACTTCAAACAATCGTTCTTTGTAGACCGATTGTTTTTTAAATTGCTACGATTTTTTACGATTGCTACTTCAATACATTTTATTATGGAAGTTAAGTTAAGTAATAATAAGTTAAATTGCTAACCTCGTTCCCTTTCGATGATAATCCAAACGTATCCAAGTTAATAGCGAGTAAGCTTTTAAAAAATTATTGCGATTTAACATCTACGACTATATCACCAATTTTCATAGTTTTTTTTTGTGAATGTAAATAGGAATAATTCCATCTCATATAAAATGGTTAACAGTAAAATCATCGCTGTTAAACAAAACCAAACATACATTCATATATGTATAAATAGGATAAGAAGGTATAACAGAAACTCAAATACAGATCAAAGAATATTCTGAAACGCTTCCGAGCGCACTTACCGCCGTTAGTCACAGTATAACAAGTCAATTGATAACCCTTTCGGAGCTCTTCGAGTGTTACAACTTACAGACAAACAGTTAAGTTTCTAAGAAGTTTTTAAGAAGATAGCTCTGGTGCGCTAGATTGCGGCCAGATAGATGAACAAGGTACTATGGGATCTAAATTTACTACAGAACTCCAAAAAATATGTCAGTAAAGTAATAACAAGACTCTCTTAATAAAGCATTTCATTAGAAGACTCCATGCGTACATGACATGTCCACGACCGTATACTTACGTGCCTTAACATTTTAATTGTCAGTTAAAGTTTCCCTTATAACAATGACTGTGGAGGAAAATTCATTGAAACAATACATTAGTGCACATTATAGTTAATAATACGAAGGACAAAAACACGTAACTCTAAGTATCTGTTCCGCCAACCTCGTTAGAAATTACAAGCAAATTGTATATCAGCCGTGCAATTGGACCGCGGGAACGGAAACCGACGGGCGAGGCGGTGAAGACGGCGCACTTGTCGCGAGCATTACTTGTAATATAATAAGAGCATGCTAATTGAAAAGATGTGCTGACGAGTTTCTTTCACCGTTCCTTTTTCTCAATATAACACCTTTCTGAGACCGGAGGTCAAAAAAATGTAAACGTCCATAAGTATATTTTAATTGCTAGGTGAATAAATGAATTTTGACTTTGACTATAATTTCTACTAGATAATATAGGAAAAGACAAGTAGATAAAGCATTCAAATATAAATGCAAAAAAAAACATTATTTTGTCAGCACTACAAAATTAAAATTAAAAAATAACTTGACAGTTGATGGATGAAATGAAAACAGAAATTATTGATATGATCAATGACTAATTCTCATATCTCTTACTATGATCAAAATTGATCGAAGTCGGGCTGTACACAATTATCACAGTATAAAATGAATAGTAGGCATAAGGTACAACGAACAGGCTTCTCCGCGTAGGACGAAAGCTCAGAAGGGCGGCCCCCAGTGATCGTTGCAAAGAAATTGCAAATTCGCTCATTACCTTCATAATTATACGTAGTTGCGCATCTATTTTCATTCTATTTTTAAAAGGCATGAATTATTTATCCTTAATCTCATTACCATGCGATAAAAAGCCACGCGCATAAGTTGCCTCGCTAAAATAATTTACACTTATTATACTTAGACACATTCATTCACTCTAGAATAAAGAACGGAAGATGGAACACGTTTCCAAATCTGCTGGCCATAAAAGTCTTCCTCGAAATAAGGGCATAAGAAAAGTACGTGAGAAAAGAGAGACACAGAGATCTGGAAAGACGTCCAGTTTATTGTGAAATAAGAGTGGATTGCCAACAGTTATCATAACTAAAAATCAGAGTTGGACGAATATTATGAAGGAAAAGAAAGAGTATGTACCATTTATTTCTTGTGTTAATAATATTTTTCTAATATTATAAATGTGAAAGCTACTCTGTCAGTCTATCTGTTACGCGTTCATACATGAATTGCAGAACCGATTTCGAAGAAAATCGGTACTGAGATAGACTAGAGAAAGGACAAAGCTTACGTTTTATTGTGAAAAAAAGACTTTAAAATCTTTTACAACTCACAAAATGAATAGACATTTTCAAATCTCACAATTTTCAATTCCTTACCTAAACAAATTGAAATCCTTGCATAAAAACCACACATGTAATTACCGTTATGAATGTTACAAGATTACTGTATAGGATATCAGTGTATCCAACAATCAGGAGCGTAATAAGATTCGATGAATTAATGCCGAGCGCTGCTACGAAATGCCTACTAAGTTCAAAATAGTAATTAACGAGAGAGTTTGTGATTATTGGGGACATACCATTTCGACAAAATCTTCTTAATTAAGTGTCGATTAAGTGTGATACGCTGGACAGCGTTGGTGGACACCAATCAGTAATTGCCCAGCGTAGTGGACTGTCACCTGAACCCGTCACATTCGACATCCGAGCTCAGTAGTGGGACAGTCTCATCATCATCAGACAGTATCATAATAGTTTCGGTCTTATACGGAAACCAATACGGACGTAACGCTCGGTAATAAAAATAATTTGAGGCAAGCATCGGTCCATGACTCGGATCGAGTACATTTAATAAACGCATATGTTTCGCTAAGCACGGTCGCTCTATCAAAATGATACACAATTGTATACACACGGCTTCTGCCTTATATATTATTCAGTGCCAAGGAAATCTAATCAAATCGAATTGAGTCAGCCATTGTCGTATCGCTGGCAGTAAACTACTGGAAATAATGCGAGTTTTTTCTTAGTATTAGTTCGGTTAACCTAAACTAGTTGTAGCAAAGTTACTGTCATCTGTACCAATGTTTTAAGTATGTAAATACATATATTGTCCTACATACTGCGTAGTATGCTTCCCATACCACGGGGCCACTGTTTCAGCTTCTATCCCTGTTAGCTACCAGAATCGAGAAATTTTTCTAAGAAAAAAAGTTGGTTGCATCCAAATGTAGTTACGAAAAATCATACAAATCACGCCACTATACATATACTTCTATGACATATTTGTTACACTACAACATATATTTGAACCATTAATACTCTGTACACTATGTGTTTATATTTTACTGAGTGTCATTCTTGGAGAAACTTGTCATGAACTAAATACAGGATCTAATTGCAATTGCAATCTTAAACAAACACAGGTATTTGTGATAACACAATCCAGCCGTTTCACAGGGGCTCTACGACAAACACAAACCAAATTTTTATAAAAAAAGCTAATCGTCTGCGCGTGCATCATTATAAATTGGGGCGCATTATATACAACGCAATCAATACACCGCATTTAACCCTAAGCTGCTGCTGCGCGTCGGAGCTCGGTGCAACCGAACGCGTGCGCAGTAACGCAAAACCCGCTCACTGCGCACACAGCGATCGTAAAAAATAAATATGGCTGCCTCAACCCTAACGCCGCGGACTACATTTCACATTAATTCCACTCCCCATTGTTCATTCTCACCCATAATAATTATTTCGAGCGCGATACAGAACAAGAATCGTCTATAAGCAAATGCATCTAATAAGTCCCGCTCAAACACCGGCTGGGGTACGTAGTTGAATGCAATTTAAAAAATAACCCTCTTTCGCTGTATGTCGCATAAATGTGCGCGATTTACTGTTTTGATATAAATATATCTCGGTATTTTATATTGTTTTTAACTGTATGTGGAAATCTAGGTGTAGGGTTTCCTACACCTAGATTTCCCCATACAGTAAACACAGCGAATACCCAAATTATGGCAAAGCATTTGCGTAGTTTTTGATCGATTTAAAAACAGGAGGTGTTTTTACAGTGCATTGATGATTATTCGAAAGCTGATACTTGTCGTGTGTTCCCAGTTTTTGAGTTATCAGAGTAGTCGGAAGACCTATCAGAGTAGACAGAATTTCACAAGTATCCTTTACGTATGTGTTTAACTGACTTCGAGTATGTTTATAATGTTCTGATTTCATTACTAGCTTTCATAACTTTAAATATTTTAATTAAGTAATGTAGGTAATTGATTTAGTTTATATTAAATTGCGTAGTAATTAAGTTATTTAATATTTAATCTGCAATAAAAATGTAATAAAATAAAAAACTATCTTTCTGCATTCCTTCTCTATATAAACTACCAAATTTGCCTCGGCTTAAGTTTTGTTAATATGGCCATATCAATATCAATGACATATGAATATAAATATTAAGATTTTTTTCTGATATCACGCATGAACACCGATCATTTAACACTATAGGAAATACACAACATCCGTCGTAATCAAACTAATTTACTACAGTGAATACAAAGTTTATTAGTCTTTATTGAATATGAATGGTACCAAATTATACGTTTGGAGTACAATGTATCACGTAGTACAAAAGTGATATCGGGAAGTGGTTACAAAGAAAAATCTACAATTACAGCCCCATAATGTAATTGGCAATTAATTAGATAGTCAATGGTATATCCAGTGACATGATTTCTGGTAAATTATGGTCGCATTATACCATTATATAGTGAGGGAATTCTACCATGACCATTGGCCCGGCATTCGATGTGTGTGATTGTCATTTTGCAATGACCAGCTGTTTCAGCGTTGGGTATCGTATAAGGTAACACAGCGGGTGGTCGAAAGTGACAGCTCTTGGCCACAATTTTTAGAAAACTTCCGTGCTTCGGAGCCCTCGTAAAGACTGGTCGTTGTTATCGATATAGCAGGAGTTAGGCCATGACATATGTAGGTCTGTTCTAGGCCACCTTGGTTTAGGGAGGTTTATGCCCAGTAATAGGCTTTTAATCGGTGGAAATGAATGATATTGCAGAGGGTTTCACCTAAATATAACTAACCTGCATATATCTAAAACAGTTTTTTTATTCCAATAAACAAATTTTCAATTCACCTTAAAAAACCGCGGCGATATCAAACGTGTTCGCCGAGAGCAAACAGAAAATAAAATCCTTTAAAACCATTTGAAACTAAAACATGAGCAAGTAATAAATGTTGAAGAGCACTCGACAGACCGCAGGCCACTCTGTTGCATATTTAAGAAACACTAGGAAACCGACCGTGAAAGTGCCGAACTGAATGCAACACAACCGCGCGACCGAAACCAACTTTATTATATCCGCTAACCGCCTCTGAATAAAAATTAGCCGCAAATAAAAATCCCCAGCAGCCTTTTTGCCTGTATGGGAGGTATTCAGGCAGTGTTCGCTAATTCATAGAAACGCTGAGAGCGCGAGTTTCGCACTTATGTGAATCAGTGCGTGAGGTGAGTAAATTCATAGTGCTCCAACCGCTGGACTAATTTAATGAGAGGTCTTTTCAGCAGGCCCGCCTCGAGAGCTTCATACATGGCATTAAAATAAGATTTAACACTGAAATGTCATAATTAAGGCACTAAAGCGTCTCCCGCCGCTTCGCGCTGCCTCCGGTAACTACCACTTAATTAAACTGATTAGTCATTTTAAACTATCCGAACGCATTTCGTACGCCACATGTGTAGTATATAACTAAGCTGGGCGCACTTCCATGATCCCGCTTTGAAAGCTCACTTTTTTAATTCCATTCGTGGCCTACAGTTTTTAAAGAATTTTCTCACAAATATTGCACAAGCTGGCTGTCGGAATAAACAAAAACTGTTTTAAGTACACAGCGAGTTCTCCACGTACGTTCTCTTCAATAAAAGTGGGAAATAATGATTTGGGTACATGAGTCCGTTCTTTAATATTGCCTTTTTATTTTAGTTCTCATTTTTACCAATTTGTCAAAATAACATTTTTATCTAATAGGTTCATATTCTCTTTATAAACCTGTCCAGTTCGAGCGACTGGAGTCATGTCAAACCTACTCGCATAGGTACATGTCGAATACATTGAATCGTAATAAATTAAATTGTACGAGGCGTACATGAGCTTATAAAATCCCTAGCGTTTCTTTTAAACGAGATAGAGTAGTAACACATTGTCTGCGGCGATAACGACCCCGTACAAATTATCGCGACTACAAACACCGCGGTAGTTTCAAGTCGCGAACATTTTAGAGTCCCATTATCCCCGCGAAAAACGCAAAGCTTTGCCGCTTTCAATGATCCACTAACGCGCGACTGACGTTCAAACACGTAGGGAAACCACAAATTAAGAGACAATTCACACCGAGCGAGGTGCGCGTATAATTTTGTAGCTACAAGTCGCGGCGCGTCGCGATGCTCGGATGAAAGGAGTGCAAAGCAGTCGGCGCTATTAAAACTTACCCGTGAATATAAAAAGTATCGCAGACGGTGCGGATAAAATAAAAGCCTCCACACACGAAGAAAATGAAAGGGGTAATTGCGAGCGCGGCCACAAAAAAGCCGGAGCCGTAAGCCAAAAGAAGGTGTTAACGCTTAAATCGTGGAACAATCTGAGTGGCGAGTGACATGGGGTACAGCCTTGCGTGGTAGCGCGTATTTATTCAAAGCGCAACTGAAGAGGTTAACACATGTAACGCGGTACCTATTATGTTCGCATTAAAAATCATTCGTTTACCCCATTTGCAGGAGGCATTCTCTAGCGTCGCGTTTGCATCGCGGTGCATCGGCTCAAAAGAAATGTGCTACATTTGAATTTTACTTTTAACAAATTCATAGTCAACTTCATACGCTCGTAACGTTCCTGTCTGAATATTTACTTGTCATTTAGATATGTCTGATGCAAATTTTATTGTCTACGGTTACGTGTGTAGAGGTTCTGAGTTTACTCGGGAAGTGAAAACATGAAATATACCGAATCGTCCATCGTTGAAGATCGTAAATCGATTGGCAAAATTATATCATCAGACGTAGATGGGAACTGAACGTTCAGAAGTTAAAGACTAATAGCAGTTAGTGCTTGGAACTCTGAATATAGCTGTAGTTGACGAATCGGATCAGCCACACTGGTAATGCCGAAGGCTTCTACGATTTGAGAAACAGTTTGTCAAACATGTTCCTGTAATGTCGTTTTGACCGGTAGCAGTTTAATGATAACACTATGATGAGCAACTTTGGTCATATTATTAAGTTTGGACCTAAAATTTTGCAGGGCCGGAGTCGGCCGGCATCGGACGGCATTTTAATTTGGATATGATTTCTCTAATATTATATGACTAGTATTGTTAATTTCAGTGACGATGGAGAAAGGATGGGTGACCGCTGGTGGCAAAACAAATTTAAGAAGTTCCATTCTTCAGAAGGCACATTAAACCTCATGTTATCGTTAGAGTCGTTAAGTCACTCCTACCATTGGACGACAAAAAAGGGGGTATATGTGTGTATTATTATATTTCCTCCACGGCTGATGTATAGAAACCGGTCAACTATATTTTCGGAGTATACCTGTTGGGGGAAATGATTCCACAGACATTTTAGGTACATGCATTCTCCAAATTCCCCAAGTCTTTGTCGAACATAAATGAATATGGATTAGCTTTTCGATCATCCCATTATGTATGTAGACTCTATATCGATTTTATGTTATTTTTGTTCGACGTCGCGTCCTGGATTGGTTACATACATAGGTCGGCCAAGCGTGAGTCGGACTGAGGGTGCTGGAATTGGACAATAAAATATAATAATACAGATTATTCTAAACGATAAGCTGCATTGAATTACAAACTAGAATTTCCCATTAATAATTGTCGACCCCATTCTTCGACATCGGTTATTGTCTGGATATTATAAAGTTTAAAAAGTTTTTGGTTTTGTAAATGTGAAATATTTTTAAAAGTAGTAGCAATACCCGTACAAACATTTTATATTATTATGTAATCGTATATCAAAGTAAAATAAACTAAGAAACTAACAGTGGGATGCAAAGAGCAACAGTTAATGTTGAACTAATGAAAAACTTGTCGGCTTACAGCGGTCGGTTAGCGATCCTTGTACAACTGGACCGCAAAATAACTAGTATCAACAAGTTTATAAGTGCGAACAAAATTGAACTGTAACTCGACGACTTAACAATCATTTTACAATGAAAGTAGGCGTCGTAAAGGAAGTGGAATGTCGCGCTACCAAATTTAGGCTACGACAAAATTATGTAGTTACATTTATATACTAATATATCCACATTATTACATTAACCTCAATTGAGAAAGATCATGATGAAATAAATGGTAATCACACAAAATTAACAAGATGTTTGATTCAAATTAATTAAGAGTGTACGTGCCCTCTGGGGCACGAATCTGCACCAAGTCTTTTTCCAGTCGGTCACCCTATTTCCAACCAAACCAGTTGCTTCACTCATCTCATCACTAACGGTTTATAAAAGCCGCAGGGCTGTGAAGTAATCTAAGAATTTGCATATATCTGACTCACAAGTCTTTCCGCTTCCAGAATATACTTCGCCACGGTGCCCCAAAGTGGAGTGTAAAGGAAGTTGATACTTGGACGGCGCTGCGCCTATTTTTACCGACTTCAAATAAAGGAGAAAGTACTCAATTCGTGTGTATTTTTATATGTTATGTGTGAAACAATTGTGTTAATTTTTTTTTGGATCGAAAGCTAGTGCTAGTCATGTGCTCCTATATTATTTCGAGCGAAATCTGACGAGCAGTTTTGGAATTATTTCTTTTTATTCTTCGCCTCATAACTTCTTATTGGGTGTACTGATTTTAATTATTCTGTTATTCTAAGGGTAATACTTGTACCGTATGTTCATGTAACTAAACAATATCCTGGGTGGCTTTTGATTTATTAGCATTTATCTTGTTTTTCTTAATATTCGTTATTAACTTTATATTGGGTATTCCAATTTTTATAATTTTTTTTGTTCAAAAGCTCATACTTGTCGGATAGTAGCATGTAATTTTGAGCGAC
>DWJZ01008096.1:0-11604 GCA_018249125.1 Asbolis capucinus
GGATTAGAAGCAGTGATAGGCACGAATCGTGTATAGCCCTGCGACTTGTTTTGATTGTAAGCGTAAAAACTTAGACATTAATACACCGGCTGGCCTAGTGGTTAGTGAACCTGACTGCTACACCGAAGGTCGTGGGTTTGATTGCCACCTAGGTCAAACGTTATTTGACCACCATAGTACAAGCTAACGCTTAGTTTGGGTTAGAGGACCGTCTATGCTATATGCTATTAGAATTTCTTTCGCTGTTTAGAAAAACGGAAAGCTCAATTAAAACGGAAGCAGAACTCAATGCAAGCACCTTTTCGAAACGATAAACTCAAAAACCAACATTCATAAAGTTTCATTTCATTTCATTAATAATGAAAAATACTAATGTTTGATATGAGTTTGATAATTAAATATTAAAACAATAATCATAAAATATTATGCTTGAACTTTCAACTGGCACGTGCCGCTGAAGCCAGAAAAAAAAGAGAAAGAGAAAATATATTAGTCAAATATGACATCTCAAAGCACATCAAAAGCTATAACCCGTTGTCTTATAAGAAGACAACTTAACTACAGTCAAAACACCATTAATCTCAATAGACAACTGTCAATAAACATCTCGAAAAACCAAAGGCCACGCGCCATCAATTTATTTAACAATCGGCAAATAAAGAGACAATACACTACGATACAGTCCACAGTACCTGCTGTAATTTGACGGGCATTGTGTGGGGCTAGGGGACTGGTTGGGGACAGGCTGGGGACCGGCTGGGGCCTGGGGCGCGACCCCATGGGGCTCGCAACGCAAGAACCCCGCGGAGACGCAATATTCACACCTCATTTCACAACTACCCTGCCTATTACATTTGTCATCGGCCAGAAAATTATGTCAAATAAAAGCGCGCTGAAGCAAAATACGCGTTTTTGATGATTGGGTTTGATTTTTCACGATATTGGTTAGAATTGAGGGTTAGAAATGTTTGTTTCACGTACGAACTTAACATTCTCATGTCACAGTATAATTTTTCTCATTATACCACTTTTTTGTATAAATAAATTTGACTTTGACTTGACTTTGTTGCAACCTTAGTACGATCTATTTTCACTTCGAGTAATTAAAAAATATGATTAAGATTTTATACTTTGTTTTATATCTGTCTTCAACTTTTAATTCCATGCACAGATAACGAGTGGTTACAAATTTATTACATGCATACAGAACGCGAGTCATTCCGAACCAACATCGAAACAAACCAACACCAAATTAAAACCCATACAAATATCAAATCAAACTACTTGACATCAGCAACAGAACAAGTGTTTAACCCACTCGTCCAAAAATCCATTATAAAACTTTCAATACATCGAATACATAATTTATCAGCACACAGCGCCCCCCAGCGAACAGTTGTTGCGACTGTAAGACGAGCCCTGTCTTTAATCGGACCCCACTTTATTACAGGGCGCAGTGTATAAAATAAACGCATAATGGAACACAAATTACGCGCTCGCAGTGACAAGTGCGCGGGCGTATGTCGGGGTGTCCGGGAGAGTGCTGCGACATAGGATGAGATAGTTCGGACAATATTTTATGATTGATGTTGGTGTGTGAAATTATTGTATAAAAATATTAAATTAACAAAAATATGAACTAAAACAATTTATAAGCTTTCATTGTTTGTGTTGGTTATGATTTTAGAACTATTATGTACCAACGACTTTTTCCCTGACTTTGTGTTGCTATATCTAAGTGTCGGAGAAGGGATTCTTGAAATTGTCATATCTGTTTTATTTGTGAAACGATTTCAATAAAACAATCTCTGGCGTGTGTCGTCAGTCAGATCCCGTCAGTCACTAAAAGCGTGTTTTGAATTATAATAAACAAAATTGTACAATCTATAATAATATTATAAAGCTGAAGAGTTTGTTTGTTTAAACGCGCCAATCTTAGGAAACACTGGTCCGATTTGAAAAGTTCTTTTAGTTTTAGATAGCATTTATCGAGAAAGGCTACAGGCTATATGTATATCGTCACGGTAACATCAATAGGAGCGGAGCCCTAATGAAGAATGTTTCAAAACCGGGGGATTTTTTCCTATTGAGAGTTTCCGCTGCGTGCGCTGCGCAAACGGTTAAAGTTTCGCAAAAATCATGTATAACAGAAATGAAGTCGCAGGTTAGCCTAAAGTAACTATTCCACGCGAACGAAGTATACTATAAAACGCATCGCCCAACAAACAAATAAAGCAAAATCTACCGCCAAACGCATTGCCAACTCTATATAAAAAAGCAGCTCATCACTCGAAGGCCCGAAATTTAACATGGTTAATAAACAAAAATCTTGCGTCAGATATATATATCTAAGAAATACAAGGCATCTAGATAGAATAGTTATAGGTAAAAGATCAGGACAACCTCATACATGAAATGTTGCATCATAATGTGTGGAAAAAGATATCATGCTATACCCCGAAAAATAAAGGACGTGACACGAAATAAGATTTTAAAATAAGCTGAAACTTTGGTTATAACAAAAATGTTTTTATTCAATTAAGGAATTATGAACAATTAAAATAGAGTTTGTGACATTTATAATATAATAAAATTTACATTAATTTTATAACTTATATTTATAATAAATTGTGACATTAATTTATTTAATGTTATTAATTTAATTTAATGATCGAAAAAATATTGTATTTAAAAATATTTGTATATAATGTAATGACGAAGTGTAAAGAGAAACACATCTGAACATCCTCACATTGTACCTACACTTATGACAAATAAATGGATTTGATTTGATTTGATTTGATCTACAAAACCCTATATAACGCTTCTCCTATCAACACACATCAAAATATACCCTCAATCATATTACCCAATCTATCCAGCAGTGTGTCTCATACAGCCGGAGTGCAGCCGCGGTCGGCCCACTATATTGTCGCCGATAACACCCTAATCCTATGTGATTACAAGGGATCCTTTATATTATGGGTCACGGATTCCTTTATCACTGCACTTTGGTTACAATACAAAAAAAAGAGGATTGTTATTAGGATTTAACACGTACGAATGGGAGAGAGGCGGGTTTTTATGGGTCTGTTAGTCCAAGGTGTCAGGTTTTTATGCGTTATAATATTACAATCCTTAACTGTCCTACTGGACTCGGGTCTTCTGTCAATGTGGCTGGTTTGGGTACATCGCGATTAGCAAGTGGATTCGAGAACTTTATAGCCAGCTTTCAGATGTACAGCTTTCCTCACGATGTTTTCCTTCACCGAAATATATGATAAATAATTTGTAATACGCACATGATTTTGAAAATTAGATCCACTATATTATATATCTTGGTCACTATTCCAAAAGTATGTTCACCATACAAACTTGTCAATTTTAAATGTCAAAAATTATTTTAGCATCGGGGCTGAGATATACTTATTACATGGACATTTTAGAAATAATAATAAAATACATAATAACAATGACCCTAGAACAAATACTTATCTGCCATACGTTGTATACCTGTTTCAGCTGGGAATCGAAACGAGGATGTCTCGGCAGCGCCACAACATCTATTCTAGGTGTAAATTTGATGTGGAATTTTCGCTACACAACTTTGTCAAATTTATATAGAAAAAAAATCCACATCGAATTTGACCTGAGATACTTCAATAATACTTACTTAGATAGATCATGGACATGAAATAATAGACGTACGGTAGTGGTATTGCCAAGTTCAAATAATAAAACACGCAAAAAAAAAAATTATCTCAAACGCGGAAAATTGAGAAAACATTAGAGATGCCTATGACTTTGGCCGACTAGCCGACTAGCCGACTAGTCGGCTGTGAAAATGCCCACTAATATTTTTTGCCACCCGAAGGCCTCCGAGGTGGCGTAACGATTTCTATCTAACAGAATATCTGTCTAGCAAACAACCAACAGCTTTACGTGCCCTCCGAAGCACGGAAGCGTTCATGAAATTTTTGCCACTAACGGTCACCCATCCTAATACCGACTGTGCCCACTGTTGCTCAACTTTTTAGATCGATTACAATCGAAACAAACGCCGGCCTATGAACGTTTCCTAATGTATAAACCGTTAAATCTATATATACACAAATTCGTATTTATGAGTTTCTTTGTCCTTTATAGACTCTGAAATGGTAGGAGATAGACCACTGATGTCTCTAGCAACTTTGTTCAGAATTATCTGGTAAAGGTGTTGGTTCTAAAATAATATTGACAAACACATGTATATCGGCTTCTGGCAAAGAAACTCCTCAAGGGTTAACAAGACTCGTACGAAATTTTATACATGCATCTCCAATAGCCCATTCCATAACTTATGTTATCTACAGCGAAACATGACCGGGTTCTGTTAGTAATTAGATATTTTTCAACCACCAATTTTATGCCAATTTACTTACATATTATTAGATAACATTATGTCCCGAACTTGGCTGTTCGAACAAAGCAGTGGTAAGAAAATTATTTCGAACACTTCCAAAATGGCATTGTGATAATTAAAAGGACTATTACGATAAACCCACCACACCTAGTAATTAAATGTATAATTAATTTAACTTTAAATAGCCATTATAATGTCATTGAACTCGATTTCATTGTACGCTATTTATAAAGTAATAAATTTGTCTCACCTTTAGTTACCATTTTCCAATATCACTTAAAATATCCCTTGAATGTCCTGTTCCATTTATTAAATACAATTAGAATCATTATTGTCACAATATTTTCTTTCGATCACATCTTTCGCTTCTGTCAAATGCCAAAGAAATCAATGGAACAGCGCAAGCGCAAATGTTACAATGTGATTCATACTTTAACTGTATTGACAAAAGGTTTACATTTGCAAAAATATCTCGATCCATATTTGGCGCATGTCAATTAGGTCTTTTCAATGTTTCATTGTTCGAAACCTAGATGGTGTTAGTAGTAAGATGATGTGAAATTAGAATACTGGAGCAAGGCAAATTTCAGGTCTATGAATAAATTTGAAACTGCGCTTTTACGAGCTCTTTTGAGGAATTTGGAATATTTTGATGAATTTCTTACGTGTGGGAAAATATGTAGCAGGTTTTCTTAACCTTTGCACTGTAATGGCCACTTACAAAATTTGTTTACAAATTAATGCAGTATTTATTATTATTAAATTACGAGAATTCTCCATAAAGTACTCGAAGTATGTAATATCTATCTATCCGTGCTTGGTCAGCATGATGGACTGTGGCCTGTACCCCTCACATTGTCACAGTAGTGACGTGAGCCCAGTAGTGGGATACTAATGATTTGCAATGATCATGAATTATTTACAGCCTAACAATCTCTACAGCTTAGGAAAAAAGTAGGTAGAACTTTGTAAAAAAGTATAAAACGAAATAAATATGTATATCTAACGAGTGACTGCGCTTCGCTTGAACATAGCTAAGGGCCGCAGACTTGACATATCTTTTTTATTTGTGTACAGATTTAAATAAATGTGAACGCAATGCAATACAGTAGGCAAGCACAATATACTTATCAGTGAAAACCACATTCAAATCACATCAGGCATTAACCGCAGACCGGGCTTTACGTGCCCTCCGAGGCACAGACGCGCACAGAAATTTTTTGGCACTAGCGGTCACCCGACCACGCCCACTTTTGCTTAACATTTCCGATCACTTTCGGTCGACAAATCGCTATGGGTATTAATAATATAGGATTTTGTTTGCAATTATTGTGTTATTGTATTCAATATCTCCCTTAGGGCAAGAATTGCTTTCGTTTCTTCATCGATATGTCGTGGCTGTATCTTAGAATCGATCATTTCATGATTTGTCTGTGGATGATTGAAAGTATGCGCTGTATTCAGGCGGCATAGAAAACGAAACGATAGAGTAAATTTCAGATGGCAATTTCATGAAGTAGAACCAGTGGCGTAGCTATCTTGAGTGGCATCCTGTACGGAAGTTGATAGTGTCACCGAAAGTTAAAAGTTATCTTCACAAATAACACAATATGAGTTTCTTAAAGTTAAATTTTATCACTACGCTTTTGACAATTCACGCCAACCACTTTACGCAACATATTAGAAACGATGCCACTGAGAAGTCAAGGATTGCCTTATGGAGGAATCCTCGAAGAAGACAGCTGTGCTACCGATTTTATTTATTGTTTGTACATTATTTTTAATGTCCAGTCACCAGGTGAGTGTCACCCCAAAAGAGTGACACCTGGTCCGGATCGCTCCGCCGCCCCCCTCTTCTTTTGCCACTGAGTAGAACCACTTCATCAATTCAAGTGTATCCATTGTAGGTTGCCATTCAATCTCATCAGGACAAACATTTCATGAAATGCTCAATTTTATGACGTAACCATGACATCGTATGATAAGCAAATAATATACAAGTATGAAACTGATTCAAATCAAATGGAATTATTTTGAGTCGAGCACAAGAAGACTCGTAATTTCAATACACACACATACTTCGACTATTGGGAGATATGCCTTTATTATATCTTATAATCTACTAGCTGTACCTGCAGCTTCGCTTGCATGAACTAAGTTATTAATATCAAAGGCCCATAATGATCTTAGTGTAATTAAAAAAACAAATTATTAATAGATTCCTAATTGGTCCAGTGATTTCAGAGTTGCCGTAAACATTTTGAACTGTTATCCCACGGGAAGAACCCGATTTGTGGGATAAAAACTATCCAATAACCGTTCTACTTATATAAGCTATAAACGTGCCAAATTTCATCTAAATTGTCCTAGTGGTTTCAGACACAGGCAGATAGGCAATAGATTAAGAATGTTTTGGTCTCTATATCGATAACAAAGCCTTGCATTATAATTTAAAAAATATATTTAATGTACTGAATTGGTTCTGATACAGTTTTATTATACTTATAGAATTTATATAATATTTTTTCTTGATCGCCTTTAATATATTTCACGGTGTCTTAAATATATATGGTTTTTATGAATACAGTACCAAATGAATAGAAAATTGTGTTTCAAAGAGCTAATCATAATATCATATCTTGCAGTATTCTGTATGTACGAGACTGAGTTCGATACGGTTTTTTCTAATGAAAGGTCAAGAAAAACTGCTGCACTCAGTCATTAATAAGTCGTTATTAGTATAAATTTTTCATGATGATTCTGTACTATGGAGTTATTTAAGTAACCATTAATGACTTTGCGTGGAATTTTGTATAGGTTCATTTGTCTGGAAATGATGTATCTATATATACTTGAAATTGCTCTATCTGAATATTTCATAAAGATTTTTATCATATGATTTCCTTCTTAATTTGTAATTCCAGCATGTTTAATTTAAGCATATCTCCTATCAAAAATATACTAGATATCGCTTCACGTAGAAATTTTACACAAAATACTGTCCACATGAATAACACGTAAGTATAATACGTAAGTATAAATACATAAGTATAAAATATAAATAAATACGTAAGTATAATACACGTAAGTATAAATATAAAGTATACATCTTCGTTGAATTACCGACGAATTAAGAAAGAATTTAAAAAAACATTCTACGTTTAACCTTTCTTTCACTATACCTAGTGGGTTGTAATACATAATTTGAATACACGTCGCTGCATCATAATGCAACACGTTCCATAGAACGTGTATACGTGTTGGCTGTTTGAAACGAACTAAACAAAACACCAGCCCACATTTCAAGTGAGCTGGTATGTCGAGACACGTTTTTGTCGCTGACAGATTTATCCGACATCTAGTTGTATTATTGATCAAAGAAGCAGTTTGTAAGTGCTGTTAGGTTTTACAAGTGAAGGTTTAAATGAATTTATATGTTACTTTCAATGTCGAAATATTTTTATAAATTCTGCATGCCATCGAATATTGTGTCGACAAGATATTGTTAATTTCTAATGAAAGTGAATTTAGAATAATTCTATGAGAATAAAAAAAATATGCTTAATTTTTAGGACTCTATGTAAAAATTGGAATTCCTATAGTTTTAATACTAGTTATTCTGACTGAAATCTCTAACCACAAATGTTGTCTAACGACAACAGTCGAGACGGCTTTACGTGCCCTCTGGAACACGTAAGCGAACCTACCACTAGCGATCACTCATCTTCTGTTACGCCAACATTACGTTCCTCTTAAACACAAAAACTACTGAAGCGATCTAAATAAATTTTCATGAAAAAAAATAACACTTAAATTGACGACTGTTACAAATGTATTTTTATTATATTTGGAGTTTATTTATTATTATTTATTTATCTCTAAATATACTCTGTTATTCGATTATATAAATGTATTATGAGGCCCAAAAACAACAACTAAAAATCACGTTTTTAAGTCTTACGACTAAAATTCCTGTATCAATCTGTTTACACCAATTATTTTTCGTCGTATCTCCTACGTTATGTACTAAATTTGCCATCAAACAGGCGTCATTACTCCACCCATCGATAATAGCACCTGAAATTTCCGTATACGATTCATTTTCTCTTAGCCCAACGTTGAAATAGATCTTTATTCCTTTAAACTTAGGAACAGAATTTGCTGGCACAACAAGGACGACCGCCGCGATGAGAATGGCCGTCACGTAATTTGGGAGCCATTTCAAATTGAGCTTTTGTGTTTAATGTTAAGGTCTATTTTGGGGTGATAAAGGGTGGGTTTTAAGATGTTTTAACGCGGCAATGTTTATGTTTATAACGATCTGTTGTGGGGAAGTTAAAAAGAGATGGCCGTATGTACGCGTGTGAGGGATCGCGTGATCAATACATCGGCTCCTCGTGTGCCGGCACCTAATAGTCGTTTTCTTACATTTGCATGTTAATTGATTTCTCCACTAGAACATTAAACGTGCTTCCTTTTGTCTTGTGACGTAAATTGCTGGGAATTAACGTGTTCGAAATTCAGCTGGAATTTTCCTTCATGTCGTCAGTTAGTGTTGGTTCATACTTTCTTAGGTTAAGTTAGCAGACATTTTCTTTGGTTCTTGTAGCCTACAAAATCTGAATTATGCTATTAATATTATAAATGCGAAAGTTTGGGAAGCAATGGATGGATTTTCTATCTAGATAAATTTTATATGTACTGTATTCACTTTATCTTCTATAAGTATGATATTAGGCGAGGCTTATGTCCAAGAGTGGAAAGTCAAAGCTATGTATAATAATCTATCCCCGTGCCAAATTTCATCCAGATCGATTCAGTAGTTTTTGTTTAAAGAAGTAACAAACATTCATCCAAACAAATCCTCCCAAATTTTTGTTTGAAGGAGTAACATACATTCATCCATACATCCATTCTCACAAATTATTCACATTCATAATACTATAGTAGGATATTGCAACAGCAAAACATTTATAAAGTTTCATCAAACATTTCGGTACTTTAGGCGTGAAAAACAGACGGAGTTACTTTTGAATTTATATTAGTCAGGATTTACAATCGTGAGTACTCACTGAATTGGTATTTCAGTGAAGCGTTCATTGCCCTGCTTGTTCGATTGTTAGCGATCGGCAAAGTTAAGCAACATAAGGCAGGGTCGGTAAGAATGGGTGACCGCTAGTGGCTAAAATTTCATGAACTTCCGTGCTTCGGAGGGCACGGGTCTTGTGGTTAGATAGCAATCGTTAAGCCATGTCGGGCGGCATAAAAACTTCCGACAGGTGGATTGGCCACTAACTCTTCCAGTAATCCACGTTGGAGCAGTGTGGTGAAGTATGCTGTAGACCTCCTCAGTATGAGGAGAAACCTGTGCTCACTAGTGGGCTCTGGGTTGGCCAACCTATTGCAATTAACAATAAGTTAAATATTAAGTTTGTGTTGTTATAAAGCTGACGATATATTTTATATTATACTAGCGGCCCGACCCTGCTTCGCACGGGTGGACATTTTGTGTTTTATATTTTGAAATAAAGAGTAAATATTTCTCTAAGATGATAATATTTATTTTTACATTTATGTACTATAAATAGCTATAAAATTTTCAATATAAAACTGTTTATTTATCCTATGTCACTCAGTGATAATGTAGCATTCTAATGGTAAAAGAATTTTTGAAATCAGATCAGTACTTTTTGAGTTTATTCGTTACAAACATACAAAAATACAAATCTTTTCTCTTTATTACTAGTGTGGATTCGTAAAAATGTTCAGTTATTAATTTTTAAATGATGTAGGGACTTTGTATTGTTAACTTTTAACTTTGGTTAAGTGAGCTATCAAAATGAAATAAATAGTTTTCATTTTATTTCAAAGTATATTCGTGAAACATAAATAAATATTTAGCTATAATTAATATATTCCACGATAACGTCATAAAAGAAAAATAATGACCCAAAAACCTTCTACCGCGATACCAAAATATGAACTATAACAAACTTGTTTATATGTACATCAGGGCATACGAAACAATGAATATTCGCAGCGAAGCCGAGATTTGTGGTAGGGGGTGGCGTTGCTAGGCAACGCGCCCTCACCCCTCACCCCCAGCCCCCAGATCACTTTTAAACTTTCATGTCGGAAAGTTTTTAAGGTTACTTGCGGCTCTCTGATTCTCCTTTTTGTTCTAAGCTCCTTTACTGAAACCGAGATGGTATTTTAGCGACTCCAATTTTTCACTCTCCTGTCCCCTTTAAAGTTGTTCAAAGACATTTTTATTTAGAAATAAATCTTTTATTTTGTACATTGAAGAATTGTCTGATGTCGTTTGCTTTTTATATTTTACAAGCGAACCTGATTTTGAGTGATCACACCAAGCAACGCCAGACAGGAGAGTTACTAACGTGTTACCCACACGCGCGGAAAAAAACAATAAATACAGTACAGTTGAAGGAACCGGGGTCATTAATGACACTAACGGACTACCACACCAACCTGCTGGTTCAGCATGGTATAACGATTGGGAAGAAGTATAACTAAAAACCGGGGAGAAGAAAGAAGATAACAATTGAGTTATCGAGAAACAAATGCTACAATTATAATAAATACCCTCAGTGTAGGTATTAGTAGAAAATCGTAAAAATACATATTATATACGCCAAAATTTGTCAGACTGGTTGGATAGATACTTACTCCTTCACGTATAAACTACTCAACGGATGTCAATGAAATTTGGCACAGGGATAGATTATGGTCTGGAATATTACATCAACTATTTTTATGAACCAACCACACGGGCGAACTCAAGTGTAACTATAGTTCAGAAATGAAACCAAATAGCCAGTGGGACATAAAAAACATACGTATTTTTTATTATAAGTGTATTAAAAATGCCTATGGGAAATAAGGAGTGTTTACCTAGTTTTTTGACCGTTGGTCTCTTTGCTCTTTGGTCCCTGGGCTCAAATCCTGGGGCTCGGACCTATAATTTCCAAAGTGAAAAAGTTTAAAACATCGTGAGGAAATCTGCACTCCTGAGAGTTTTCCTCAAAGTTCTCGAAGGTGTGTGAAGTCCACCACCCCGCACTTGGCCAGCGTGGTGGACTATGCCCTATACCCCTAACATTGTGAGAGGAGACCCCAGTCCAGTAGGAGACACTTATAGAATGCAGTGATGACATGAAATAAATGAGAAATTAGTTTGGATA
>DWJZ01008097.1:0-11603 GCA_018249125.1 Asbolis capucinus
GAAGACTAATAGATAGAGGACAGACGCCATGCTGTCTTCTTTTATTCGTTCAGTTTGTATGTGTGTGTATCCACAGTGATAATGGTTGACCGCATGTGGCGAAGATAGTGGCGACGAGATTGAGATGGATGTGCCGAGAGACAAATATTAATAAAGCAAGAAATACGTACACGAGAGAAATTTAAAAGAGGCTAAGATGTTAGAAAGGCTAAAATGGAGAAGAGTGGGGGATATGAATTCAGATGGAAGGCATTGATGATTGCACAAAAGGCGGATGGATTGTGTGAAAGATGGTATGCAAGAGAGAAGAGCGAATGTATAGTCGGCGAGGAAAAACAAAGAATGGTAGAAAATGACACACAGCAGAACGTTGTGGGTACGAACAGCAGCGTCATGGTCATAAACCTTAATTTGAACAGAAAGAGCGAGGTGCGAGTACAGTCAGAGCAGGAATTGTTTGAAATGAGTTGAACAATGAACGAAATGAATTGAACAGTTCAGAAACTTTAAATGTTGCACGCGGGTTCCTTAAATACCTTGGCAAACAAGTATTAACAAGGGGAAATGTGTGTGATATAGAGGAAAGTTGGTACGGGGACTCGCGAGACGTGGGCAGGGGAGTGCGGCGTGATGAGTGTCTGTGAGTATATCGAGGGCGGGCGCGCGGCTGTGGCGACGGCTACATCTCTTGACTATTGACTTGGCATATTAACAGCCACTGAGCTGCTAAATATGAATAACAATTTTGAAACCATTTTATGTTTTACTAGCTTCCGTCCTCGACTTCGTCTGCCTGGAATGGTTACTTTGCGCTAACGCTAACTTTAATCCGCGACTTTGTTTCTGTCATTGCCCTATCTCATACCAGTTCAGAGTCTATAGAGGACAAACAAACAAACAAACATTGATTTTTATATAAGGAAAGCTGACGCGGCAGGTGTGAAGGAGACAATAACACTTATTATATACTTTTATTAACTAACCAGCTGACCCGGCAGACGTTGTCCTGCTCAATTAATTAAAATGTATTGAAACAGCTGTGTCCACGAATCCTATGCACGGAATTTGTTTATTGGATAAAAAAATTGTTAATGAAAAATTTGAGGTACATATGCCGACAAACTGTTTGGCAGAATGTAAAAAAATATATAATTGTACAACATTTGTTAAATAAACAAATAATTTAAAAAAATATATGAAGATTGAATAAACGTATTTAAAAATCAACAGAAATCAAATCATTTCTGTCATTTCTGAGATAAGCACGCACACACGTACGTACGTGCGCACGGACAACCAGTCAGAACTTCTCAAAATCTGCGTCCTATTAGCTTGTAGGTATAAACCCTCAGGAAAAGTTTCTTCATGGATGCGTACTTTCAGAGATTTGACAAACGAAATGTATGACATATTATTATTTATTTACTGTCAAATCAACTTAGAGTGACATCTGACGAGTAGTTTTGTAGTTATTCCTTTTAATATTTTGGCTTTTCTTTTTTACTCCATAACTTTTGACTGAGTGGATCGATTTTTATGATTCCTTTATATTCACAAACTAATACTTTGTTTATTAATTTATTGTAATTTTGAGCGACATCTGACGGTTAGTTTTTGAGTTATCCTTATTAACGCGTAATGGTTGGGACTACGTTGACAGTGATCGTTCTATTGTACTACTTGTCAGAGGCATTTGGAGTCGTTTTTATCATAGAAATGATTTCGTGGTTTGTAAGTGGATAATTATTATAACACACAGACGGACTGTAATTTGCTGGCCAAAGAAAGGAAAGGAAAGTGACTACGAAATGGGAGAAAGAAGAAGAGTATCTTTATGCCAGTATTTGTTGTAGGTTACACGTCAGATTAACATACTCGTACAGGCTACAATTTGTAATGATTTTATGTTATTTAGTTCATAAATAACGATACATGTCAAGTCGAAAAAAAATGTCTTGGCGTACGCTGTCTAAACCATTGGAGTCGGACGAAGATGATGTACCGTAGGATTGTTGGTCTCGAGAGGTTCTAAATAAAAGTCCGCGACAGCAATATACCTTTTATGTGGAAGTCACTATGACCAAAATTGTGAAGCATAAATTTAATTAAATCGAATACTATTTTACAATGCACATTTTGGAATATAGGAATATTTATAGGAACGGACCGGAATGAAATTATGAACTTGACGCGAGCGAAGTCGCGGGTGGACCGTAGTCGTTCATAAATTTGGCCGTTTATGGATCCTTATTGTTGTCATAGGTTCTTCATTGTCACTTAGAAATGTTCTAAAATGATGCACAATGTCATTGTAATTCTTGTACTAGCTCTCAACGATATCATTATGTACTAATACTGCCCGTCAAGATGTTTAGACACCCTTTAATGACCCCAAGAGATGTTCTAAATCTGAAATGAATCAGTCCAGCTGCGTAGTGCCAACGTTATTTGAAAAAGAACTGTAATTATTTCTTTGAGATATAAAACATCGATAGCACTTGTGTTTTGTTGTAGATCCTGTGTTGAGTGGGACGGTGTTGAACCTACCTTATATAAAGCGCAGGTTCGATCTTGTGTGGAGTCCTGCTCCCATATATGGGCGCGTGCTGCTACATGCTATCTATCAGCATTGGATTCAATGGAGAGGCGTGCCAAGAGGTCAATTGGTTGAGACCAATCTTCAAAGTCTCGAGCAAAGGTGCAGAATCGCCTGCCTGTCGTTATTCTACGGGATACATTTTGGAGAGTGTGCGCAGGAATTACACGATTTAATTCCTCCATTCCCTTTTCATCATCGAACAGGCCGACGCACGGCGGGCATCCATGCCTTCGTCGTAGACATTCCGCCGGTACGAACGTCTCGCTTTGCATCTTCTTTTATCATGCGTACCGCGAAAGACCGGAATAAGTTACCAGCGTCAGTGATCCCGTTCAGTTGCGGAGTGAATCGGCTTTTGCTGAATTAGTGCATCTTACCACCCCGACCACTTCGCTGCTTATCATCAGGCGGGATTGTGGACAGGCACTAATTTGTTGAATATAAAAAGAAAAAAAACTTCTATCTAAATATGATAGTAAATATGTAACATGTTTCTCATTTGTCCAGAGCTAAACAGGCTCTAGAGTTAAATAGAACGAGCGGAGTGTGAGCGGCTGAGAGCTGGTAGTAGATGGCGCGGAGTGTATGTTGGCACCGTTTATAGTCTCCGTCATTAATAACATAACATCACGTGTATAAAGTAAGAAGATACACAACCTCTGATTAAGAAATAAGTAAACTATTTTTTATACATTCATTAATTGAGCGCTTCACTACGAAACCTCGTGATAGTAAATGGCGACGTAGTCTTTAATGGTAAAGCGCACTGACTTCATAAAAACCTATTCACTCTCGACTTAAAGATGGTTACGTTATAATCAAACTGGATTACCGACGCGGGCTCCTTATCTCATCCAAGATGAAGACACATTCATGCCGCTGCACTAGGATTCCCTGCGTCCCTGGTGGCTGAGACATGGAAAACACAAATACACGGCTGGAAATCGAATCCGAACATTAGCTGACATGGTCACTGTCCGTTAGGCCACACCGTGTCTGCCAAGTTAATAACGCAATTTGCTAATGGTCCTCGATATTGTTGCGTTGGCGACGTTTTATAGTCTCCAGCTGGTCGCTGTAACTCTAACGTACATTACTCACACAATATGCGAGTTACGTCGTGTGCACACCCATGTCTGACTATTAAATAGCAACTTTCAAATCGTCGTAATGTACTATTTAAGGACTACCGTTTACGGCCCTTAGCTACGCCGAAGCGAAGCGAGGGCAGCTATTGGCGGAACAATAAAGGTAGATACATCTCTGATAGCAGAGAGAGACCGATGTCTGCTAGGTGCAGAGACATTGCCGATTCATTTGGTAGAAGTTATGTGCACGGAGTGTTCAATAATCTCGTCACCAACAATTCTTTGTTTGTATAAATTACAAAACAAAGCACAGTTCCTGGCTGCAGACAAGACAGAACAATTTGTGTTTACAGCGGCATCATTCTTATCGTGCTCCATATTACTGTCTTTACGATCTCTGAGTATTGTCGCCGATTGTTCCCGGATTGTATATGATCTCGAGAGCTTCATTATATGATGAGGTGTCCGTCACAGGTACCATCAACAAGCGATGATACATCAGACTCGCGAGAGCTCCTTCTCTTCTCTTCACAGCTCCTGCAACATTTTACATTGTATTTATCTGCGAGTGTTCACTTCGCAATATGATTCAAGCTAATATTGTCTCGACACTGTGAACACTATAACGTTATTGTTGTTCATTATAGAAGTAATATCTTTGTACTTTGGTACATTAATATTTAGTAATAGAGTGTAGATCACAGACTATGCACACGTGTCATAGCTGTCGGATGTCTTTGCACCATTCAGCATCCAGTTGAATTCTATGGGTGTTGTCTATGTCAACTATGGTGGGTGTTAATGGTGTAGATCATTTTACGTTTTAACTAACTGAAGACTGATGCCAAAAACGGGTGAAGTTGTCAACAACATCAACTCGAAAATTATAATTTATAAAGTAGATTTAAATAACCTTAAATTTCATTTTAATAGTAGGCAAGTTAGCACATTCAGTACTTTAGATACTCTTAGAGAATATTAGGTTTCAAAACTTGCTTGCTTGCTTAAAATTGTTCATAAAAACATGATAATGAGATGCGATACGAGCCGATAAAGTTTGGAAGAGAGACAACTTCTTTTAAGAGCAAGTTGGAGACTGAGGCTTAGCTGTATTATTATTATTTATTATGGCAACAATTGTTCGCGGCGTAATTTATGGAGATTGTTGAACGCTGCCGCCATTATTGTATCAGACAGTTTGAACACCCCCAGCTTTACAAGTTTGTGAGGCATTGTGAGCTTCTTGAGTTAAAGGTGAAATTAAATCTGCTTCAACGAGACATTAACGGAATGAACCATTTATAAATAAATGGTGTATTCAGTATTGGCAACATGAGGGAACTCGTCAAGTGAACGACAACTTGAGCGAAGTTCGTCTCTCAGTCTCCGCGGACGCTAGTTCTTACAGTGTTTGTGTTGCAGCAATATCAGAGCCGTTCTGTTCAATTTCTGTATTATGTTGCCGCAGCTTCATGTACTCCGAGGACTTATACTAGTAAAATAGGAAGCTGCTTGGTATATATGATCAATAACAACATCGTCTAACATCAACAGTAGCGTCTCAATATATTTACAGTAATATATTCGTCAGAAACAATAGTCAGAAACAACTTTAAACAGATTAGTTATACACATGATCGCCTGACGAGAAATAGACATAATCTGATTATGCCGTGGTCTCGCCTTCGTAAGGTGTAGCAATCTTTTAAGGGGCTCGGTGTTTGCTTTTACAATAAATTACCTCTGAAGATACTTGAGTTAAGTCTCGATGCATTCCAAACACAAGTCAAAGCACAACTTTTAGACAAAGGCCACTACAACCTAGACGATTGCATTTCTGAAATAAATGTACTGTGTCCAGCTTAGCGCAGTAGAAGTAGAAGAAGAAGAAGAAACATTTATTCCAGAATGCTTAAAACAATTTGGTAGGTACAATGGCTTACGTATTAATATATATTAAATAATGCATTACATCTTTAATGTAGCTACACTATTTATTTAAGCACTATAGGAATGGGTTCGCACTCAGAATTTGCTGTGGCAGTCAGCCAACAGCCACTGATTTTCAGTACGAACCTGTTCGTATAGTTCGGACAAACGGTGAGCGTCAGATTAAAAAAACGTAGTTTAATAAGTCTTAACTAATAATAAAAAAAATGTTATTAATAAGGAATATACTTGGTATGATTATGTGTAATAAGTACTTACTAATTGTAAAGATATGCTTAGGAGTTTAATTCGTCGTTTGTTTTCTCTTCTCTTCTTTCACTTCAAAATGGTAGCTTTCCGAAACGGTAGTTGATTAAAAAAATGTTGTCGTTCATAAGTGTATTTTTAATACCTACGTGAAAACATAAATTTTGACTTTCAATAATAAAACCCGATGTCGGATTAGGCATAAAAATGTATCTCAACACATTATGACGGGATTTTGTTTAGTTCGTTGAAAACAGCCAACACATAAACAAGTTCCAAAATGCCACAACATCGAATTAATTATTACAACTAGGCGCAGTCGGTGTAATTAGGTTGACCGTACAATTTTCGCACTTTTTCTTAGTCGGTTAGTAATCTAACGATGTGGACAGTAGTTTGTGTTAAACTTCTATCGGAGATGACATTAGTATGTTCTTGATAGAAGCTGAGTATGAACGTTTATACAAGATTCTTGAAAGACTGTCTAGATATTAAAAACTTGTATACCACCAACAGAATAGTCTGCCACCAGGAGCACCCACACTGTAATTAAACAGAGTGGTGCAGAGCTATGAGACGTACAACAAAACAAAGTAGTTTCTTGCTAAAAAAGATTGAAGACTTAAGAAATTAAAGTAAGTTTAAAATTTATTTGAAATTGACAATCAAATACTTGTAGTACTATGTGTAAACGAAGGAACGAACGAGCACTTGAAGCAACATTTGTATGCAAGTGTCATGCAGACCGCAACATATATCAACACGTGCTCGATGGGAATACGTGATGACATGTCCCCCAAACTGAATATCATGATGCGGAATAAACAACGCGGTCGGAAGAGAGACAGAATTTCATTTCCCGAAGGCCTGAAGAATAATAACGAAAGCAGTACTACTCATTCCAATTTATATCTGACGTCGTAAAACCTGATGTGAAAGAAAGGTTAAGTGCGTGACAGACACGAGAGCTGCCTGCTGCTGTATCGTGCCCCTACGTATTGATGTTCTCATTGACCGACACACTGGCTCAAAACATCTCCGTACTAATAAATACCAAGAGATCATATTATAGCGGCGCAGCTCGGATACCTCCACATACTCCGCCCGGAATAAGTTTAAAAACTTGTTACATACTTTGTACGACAGCCACCGTAACTAGTTCCGCTTCTGTATTGTGACACAAGTTCCGGGAGCGATACGACGACACAATATCTGATTAATATCCCACACAACCAACAAGTTATACTGAAATGACAGTTTGTAATGTATCTGACGTCGTCTCCTGACAGTGTCAGGCGCTGTTCATCATCAATTACCATCTTTCCTTCTCTAAGGTCATCAAGTGGTTCCTCTGCTCGTTGACGGGCTATTAAATATGTAAATCACGTGATGTTAAAATAAATAGTATTTTCCTACACACCGACTTTCTGTTACAAATCTCGTGTTATCTTATGTCGGTACCATTACAAGAACACATAAAAAGGAAGGTAATGGAAGCGTCTTAAACAATGCCCTGTTCCGCCGCCAATCTCATTTGTCTAGGAAAACCTCGCACGCTTATCTCGCTCCAAAATAAAATGGAGATGGAACGGAAGGATTCCGGAGGTGAAGCCTGGCGCGCCGTACTCCTGTAAGCTTTGAAATATAGCGGGCTCTGACAGACTGCTGCGGACGACTTTCACAAAGTTACGGCGTTAAAAACTAACTCTGATCGAAATCTAACTGCTGTTTTTGTTCAGGTTATCAATATAAAGATAAAGTGATTTTAACATGTGAAATATTTTAAAGTTAAAAAAGGGCATTACAAATTTCTAAATCGTGACGTTTAAAATGTAAGAAAAAATAATTTTGAGTTAAGTAGGTATCTATTGCATCGCATGGTAGAATCTCCGAGTAGTGGCACATTCTGCCTGCTGGCCTGCTGCCACATGCCACCTGCCGCCACCCAGCTTCTGGACTCGATCGTGTCTTGTGTTTCGGTCGCAGACTCACTTATTGTTTTACCAGTTGGTGACGTCAAGTAACTCCGGTTGCTTCAACAATGTATCGTTACTGTACTGTATTAATGCTGGAAGTAGCTGATCAAGACTACAGTATAACAGTTATTGAGTTCAGTTCAGTTTAACTTATTTCTTTGTGCTGTACAAAGAAATACTTTAAATAATGGACATTAAAATTAAGTAGAACTATATTTTGCATTCATCCGACTTATACAAGCCATGCACTCGTCGTTACACATTTTAGGGCTATAACAAGACGCTTTATTACCAAAATATGAAGTAACGCTCAAATCATAAAACAATTTTATGATTACGGGTAAAGAATTTTATTATTTTCTAAGCAATTGATATTTTCAACATACTAAATCATTTTACTGTATTTAACGACATTAATAAGAGATTTTTTTGGAACTACCTATTAGTAACGCGATAACAAAAACAAAATATATTATAGAGTACGTTCGCAATCACATGTTTTGTTTTTAGGTATACCTTTAGGTTTTAGGTATAGTCTATACCTGCCTATGTACCTATAAACTCTAGGAATTATGTTTAATAGTTTTAATTTCTCATGTCACCAGCACACACGTATGAATTGCATCAGTTGAAAGTCAGCGCCACATCTAGTGCATGAACACAGTGTTGCGTTTAGACGAGTATCTATGGTACGGTAACTTTTATTCTACCTCTGTACCAAGTTTCATCAAAATTGGTTTTGTAGTAGGCGTGAAAAGGTAACAGACAGACAGAGTTACTTTCGCATGTGTAACATAAATATAACAATATTATAAAATTGGTGCGGTAAGACGATCGCCAGCCAACGATATATATGTGTGTATGTTGCGAGTAGGTTGGTTCACGAGCGGTGATAGCCTAGTGGTTAAGAATTCGGCGTCCTACTCCGCAATTGGCCAGCGTGGTGTAATATGGCCTTAACCTTCTCATTCAGATTAGAGACCCGTGCTCAATAGTGGGCCGCCATGGGTTGAGATGATGAGGTCGGTTCAGAGTGTTGACGAGGAGGATATAGCTGTACTCGTATTATAGCGATATAAAATATCCTGCGGTGCGTCAGTAGCGCCGCGACAGACGTCGTCGAACAAATGTTATTGTAGCTGCTTTGACCTCTTTCAAATAAATATATGCTTATGTTAGTAGTAATGAAAAAATGCAAAGGACTGGAAATAAGAATAATAGGCATTGAAGGTACAAAGGGATAAATAATAAACAAGTCAAACTTGATCACGATTTATTCAAATTAAATGCAATTAAACGCTAAATTCAAATAAAATAAACGGTTTTTTTTCTTACAAATATAAGTAAAAAGATTACATTATTTGGTATGGATACATATCTTTATACATATGTATATTAATCATCGTTACAGCAGCACGTGAGGCAGACAAAGTGAGCGGCGCCTCCAAGCAACAAGCAGGCGTGTAACGCCAGGCTGCCCGCTCCAACACAACTCTTTAAAATATTATATTAAAACGTTGTATTGTGGAGAATTATTTTTAGGTGTCCACGTTATTCTGTTCAGTATCCGTTCATCAGTCTGAACAGATGGTCTGTTCTTACTCTGTAAGCTGCATTTAAACGAATCCTCAAAGTTGTGCTGGCCAACCTAAAATATAAAAAATAACTTGTTTCGGCGTGGTTGCACCCGTCAGGTATATTTTGGCGATTTTTATGTTTGTTTGGTAGAAATGAGAATAGGTTATAAAGCATGGTTCACACCACTAGGTGAGATTTCCAGTAGATTTCCTAGTATTGTTTGGCACAACAACATTTTGTATTATATTATGGCATACCATCGTCTGTTATCTTAGCATTGGGAACAATTAATTAAAATATTATTGATACCTCGATACATTTTAGTCAAGCATCGTAAGAAACGATATAATTTTCACATACACAATATATTTGTTTCTAATACGTAAATGTTAAAATAAATTATTATTCGTAAGTAAGACAATTAATAAGCAGTTTGAAAATGTTTACGACCCATTGGTTATCTGTAAAAAGCCTGTATATTGGAATTAATCGGTACCAGTTACATTGCACTCCGACACGGAACGCGACACCATCTCAGTTATTACTTCATTATGCAGCGGTCTCTTAAAAATACTAAGGAATTTATAAATTTAATGGGGCTCCTGTTTTTGACAGGATTACATCCGAGGCTATTTTTATGATAAGCAGTGACTTGCTTTTTACTATTTCGCTCCCTTCTCGGCACGTGGCTTTGACGTGAAGAAGATATTTTGACGGTTGTTCGTCTATTTACTTACGTAATAGTACGTCTGCGGTATACATTTTTAACAATCCTCAGTACCCATTTTGTTCCTGAATATTTATTTACTTACCGATGTAGCGGTACCACCGACAGTCTAAGAGTCAATCAATGCTGTGCACTGTCAGGTCCGGTGAGAACTGCCGACGTCAAACAGGTTCGCTCGTTACCTTTGACGTAGTTCGAGACACTAATATCATAGAAGCACAAGTAGCTATTGTCCTCAATCAAACATGAAAAAGATCCTATCTTTACAATTTTTAATCTTGATACTTCTAATATTCATACAGTTCATTGTGGCAGAATTTATACACAAAAAATAGAAAAAACTGCATACTTGTATTTCACATGCATTAAAAGTGAAACGAGTAAATTAGTTCAAGGTTACTGTGAAAATGATTGAATACTACGTTGAAAATGAGGGCGGCATATTGAACGTGGCAGCTGACGGCCTGATATCAATGATCGTCAAACAGATCAAATAATGACGACGATAAAGATATAAAGATAGGACAACCGCAGCATCTTTTAGTTTTGTAAAAAAGTAAATCAATATCCGGGCCTGAAAAAAAACCATAACTCTATGCCTCATCCAAAGAGTTGTAATGTCATTTAATTCAGCTGATATGACGTTAAATCTCCATAAGGCTCCTAGTTTAGTGAGGTCTGTGCAGTAAGCTACGATATTTGTAAGGAACATCCCGGGCCGCGAGAGGCCTGCCTCGGTGTTCAGGATCACTGTCAATACTACTTTGTATTAACAGTCCTTTACCTCGCGTCGTTATCCTCAATGCTGATGGTCGAACCCCTTCCACGGCTCCGGCCGCTGCGTGTATGGCCTCATTAACTTTGCTGCCTAGTGTGATGCGGATATGACCTGTCCACCGTATGGGTCTTCTCTCCCGAGGTTATCTCCCTTCGGCCTTGCCTGTGTAGACGAGCTTCTCTAGGTTAGCTCCATCTTTACGCGCGATGTGACCAAAATACTCAAGGACGTTTTGTAGGCAGATAGTTGACAGCATCGTTGCTCTGTTGCGGTTGTAACCTGTTATGTTAAAAGTGGACACGGCAGCATGTCAGTAGCTATCAAAAATGTGTGAATTGAGTCACGAGCTGTTACTTGCGTTAGTTGTGGCACTAATATAATATTTTATTGGCTTAGACAATTTCATCTTCATGGACAATGGTTTTTGTATAAGCCTTAATATTGCGCTAACATCGAAGATCTTTTCTCTTTTAAAAGATTACATCGCCACACACCATCAGGTGGTACTATAGTAAAGCATCCACTTACGGCATGTTAAAAACTCTTTATAATTTTTCCAACAACAAAATAATATAATCTGCATGCCGTAACAAGCGCAGTTTAATAAACGATTCCCTGAAATTGTCCCGCAGCTAAACTCACTTTATTAATATCGTCTCGA
>DWJZ01008098.1:0-11603 GCA_018249125.1 Asbolis capucinus
TAAGTAGGCAAATGAGCAGACGAATCACCTGATGGTGAGTGATCACCGCCGCCCATGGACGTCAATAACAATATATATTTATTTTAATAACACCAGACTGAGGTACTAATGCGTTGCCTGCATAGCGCCCAGAGTAATCGTAGTCCAAAGCCCAACAAAATTACAATCCACTTCTGTATGTGCTTACGAATAGTCAATACAGAACAAGGAAGGTATTTGGTTCTCCTGATAAAATACCGCTATTGCAATTACTACTGATATATGCATAGATTTATTTGTGAGACTGATCTGACTGATTACAAAAACTTTGATTATTAATTTACTGCTTCATTTGCCCCCATTATTATTGACGCGAGTACTATTTGTGTAGCACGTATTCTGATACATGAATATAAGTTTAACTAAATCGATATATAACGCCTGACATAGATAGCAATATTTTGAGTTGTGTGTAGAGAATGGTTTATTATTACAAAGACATATACATACATGTAAAGACTTTGGGAAGAGTTTTAAGAGTTTCTTACTTTAAACAAGAAAAAAAACAACTATGTCAGTCTCAACCTTTTTTATTCCTACCATCCAAATAAAACAACAATTGCTTAAAATATACACTAACATTAATACGTTTTGTGAAACTTTTGTCTTTCTTTTCCTTTATCTCTTCTGTATTCGTGGTCTCTGACTTTGTATCGTCCATTTTTATTTTTATATCTGTCGTCAGCCACTCTTGAATCTTGGTCTCTACCCAATGGTTTCTCATATATAATATCTTTCTCTAATTTGACATTATTAATCTCTTCTTGTTGTTCAATATCCATGAAATTTGTTCTATCTTTCTTCTTCTCGTAATATTCGTGTTTATCTTTAGATGATACGATATAATCATATCTGTCATGTACTTTTTCTGATTGTATTTTTTTGTTAAAGGTATCTGAAGATTGTGACCTGTTGTCTGTGGTACAATTATCCCCTGCTGTTGTTCTTTCATTTTTGAAATAAATATCTTCTTCTTTAATCTTCTTTGAACCCGAATGTGTTTCATGATAAGATTTATTTGTTTCATTATCCACAGTACTGGTGGAATGATCATCATCAAAGTAATCTTCTTTTTCCTTCTTTATTTTTACTTTGTCTTGGGTTTGTTTATATCTCTTTTGTCGATTATCAACATCCATACGTTTGGTACTTTTTCTACTTTCTTGCTTATCATAGTCTCTTCTTCGTCTATTTGGACTTTGTTCACTTGTATGGTATGGGCCTTCATATTTACTATCAACATAATGGCTGTCCTTAGTTTTATATTTTTTAGTATTTAAACTTTGTTGTGCAGTTCGGCAATTCCCTTCGCGATATTTATCGCGGCTGTCATACCAGTCATGACGTCTACGGCTTTCTTTATGGGACTTTGAAGAATAATTTTCATCATCCCTTCTTTTTGATTTACTGCCATAATGTTCTCTATGGTGATCACGCTTACTTGATACAAATGATGAATAAGAGTTGTAGTCTGATTCATCGTATTTCCTTTTTCTACTTTCATACTCTTTGTGCTGTTTGAAACTTCCCGAAATATCGTCTTTAGCCGCCGATGGTCTTTCTCCCACTTTGCTATTATAATTTCTATCTGGTGTAAAGGCACAGTCCCTGGTTACATTATTTTCATTGGAAGAATTATTTGCCTTGCTGGTACTATAAGTGTCACTATTATCAGCATGAGACATTGAATTATGTGCATGAGTGTACAACTCCATCTAGAACAAATGGTTCATATTAGATTTAGAATCTTAATAATCTTCAAAAAAAATTAGACTCTGCTGTGTGCTGCGTATTACATTAACCATAACAATTATACGAAAATTTTAATTACCTAAATATAAAATACACCCGAAAGTGTCACTTACTCAATCCTACAGAATGTGTTATAATACCTTCTATTATCTTTTAATCGTAAGTTACCTGTGTGGTGATGACGTCCCGCAGCACATCAGAGTAGTTACGGGTTTTAGCAGCCACGCGATACTTGGTGCGCCGCCGCCGCATGTCTCGCAGCTCGGCCAGAATCTCCAGCTTCGACTTGGCCTTACTTTCCGTTCCATCAGTATCTTTAGAACTGGAACATTTTTTCAGGCTAGTCATTGCTCTCGCTAAGGTTAATTATAGACAGGATTATACATAATTTTGTTATTTGTGATTTGTTAAACGAAAAAAACGCCGAAGGATATAAAAAAATATGTCTGTATAAAATGAGATATTAAACATATCACAAAAAGCAAAAATTGTTTTATACATAAGATCTATTACATATACTGCAATTATATAAGGTTGTTACATTCATTCCCTAACCGCCACTATAGATCTTTAAAAATCATTATGGGCTTTAATAGATTAAATTTGGGACAATTTAGAGGGTTATTAATATTTCCCTTCTAAAAACTAAACAGTTGATTCTAGAAGGAAAACTATTTCTGATAGATTGGCTCAAGAGGTCAACAGGTTATGATGTCAATTACTACACCCTACAGTGACATACCCTACCATGCATTAGGACTTTTTATTTAATCCACATTAACAGATTTAAACGGTTAATGGTGATTCCTAAAAATTTTAACAAGATAAATTTAATATTTATTTTACAATATCACATATTTTTATTTACCTGAGGAGAGCCAGATCGGAGAGGTCGTGGCATGAGGGTGCTTTGCTAACCACCGCATCGTATATAGCTCTGCGCTCGTCTGCTGTATATGTAGCTTGGAGGCGTTCTAGTGTAAGTGGCTGATGGCCACTGCAACCAGCACCTTCAGTATGTCAAGGAAACTTATCGATTAGGATTCATATTAAGTAACAATTTACCAGGGATTATAAAATCTTTACAAAGTTACACTCAGGAATTCAGCCAAGCCTTTCATGCGGAATTATGAGAGGCTTTGAAAATATTGTTTCGTACTGGACACATGTTCCAAATGTGACATTGGAGTATTCTACTTGCAATTAATTCTGTTTTTAATGTCTGAAGAACTGACAGAAATGTAGACATGCTACCTGATTGCAAGTAATCACTAATCACCAATGTCTTAAGTACATGACCAAAATCAGGGGAATTAGCATTGCTTTGCCACTTCTCATATAAAACTCTTTTTACTCCTTATTTGCAATGTGCCATAACATTGCACACTGGAATACCTCGGAAGGAAGTTTATTCCACAATTAGCAAGTAGTTCTTACATAACAAAGGTTAAAGTACTGCAAACTCACTATAACTAAAAATATTGCAAACTATATGAAGAATAGCAAATTATTGGAATAACACCAATGTAAAATTCACCACATACAAACAGGTGACTAAATTTTGTAAAGGATACTTTTTGTCACCGCCAAAGGAACCAATCAGAACTGTAACATTATAAAAAATATAATGTAATTTGATATATTTCATGTAATATCATATTTTGATGTATGTAACATACGTTTGTTGAATGAAGGCTGGCAAGATGAAGCATTCTTTATTATTTCTGCAATATTGTCTCCACCTAAAACATGTTGATATTCCCACTGATGAAAGTGTGTAGAAAAAGCCACTTTTATTTTTGTTTCCATTTCAGCAAAACATTAGACTTAATCCTTTCAATAGGAAATACTTATTTTGGTTGTGTTAATAGTGGATACCCATAGCAAACTTCTTTTCCAATGAACTTACTTAATTTGATCAGGGTGGAGGCACCAGGCTTGATGGGACTGGGAAGTAACAAATCGCCCTCAGAGTAGCCTTGAATTTTCAAAAAGCATTTAGCCTCATGTTCCATTAATTTGTCTGGGGGTACTCTGTGACCTTTATCATACTGGCAAACAACCATGTTCTTTTTCTGAAATTATAGAAATGTATATGACCACTTATGAAAACATCAAATTATTTTTATGAAAAAAAATTTATTCATTCAAAATTACTGTTATTGTCAAATTATCAGTTAATGAAATGATATGATTAAAAATCGTAACCTCTGCTAAATTCTTTCGATCCCACTGCAAGTTCTGTAGTAACATTGTGACTTCATTATCGACATCCTTTAGATAACTGTTAAGACATGCTAATTGATGTTGCCTAGAATTTAAAACTGTATCCATTTTTTTTACAATATTCTGTGGATAATTTATGTTATAGTAATTTTTATTACAAAACGATTTAATCCACGAATTCTCAAGATCAAAACTGACGTAATGATACGACTGTGACGTTGACATTTGAAACTGACCCACAGATATAACAATCAAAATCAAATTTGACTAGTGTCATAGTTGTCACCCAGTCGATAGACCATAGTACTATATGCCCTAGTCATTGATACAGCATAATCAATAGGATCCGAAGGACATAGAAAGAAAAAAAGGAGTTGAATAGCCTCCAGAACGGAGGAGATGTTTGGTGATTGGCGCAAAAGTTGCTGTTAATAAACACCGCGTTGCACATAACATAAGATAGCACCCAACCTTATAAAGAGTTATTTTTAAAGTATAGGTCGTTTTGAGGATTTTTAACTTCAATATTTCATAAAGTAATACAATCATTTTTCATACCGATAAGTGTGTATCAATCCAATGAATGTAAGATTCAACCAGTGTACTCGCATAAAAAAACGAGCAGAGTGAGAAATGCAGCATCGATGCTGTATATCCCTTTCTAGTAGGGTGACATCTGTTTTTTGAATATTATGTGAGACAAATTTTAATGTATCTATATTTATAGTAATGTTATAAAAGTGAAAGTAACTGTGTGTCTGTACCGTACAAAAAGGGTTTATTACGCCCCAAGACACAAACCCTGAAACAGGATTAAAACTGGCGGCTCAGGTGAGCACTTCAGCTTTGATACGATGAGGGAGTTACAAATCAGTCAATCAAGTCAAGGGATTTGAGGTTCCTCAGATGTTTAAATGAGTTATCTACTACTATTTACTAAACACAAGGGAATATATTAATTAAGGGATCAAGGGAATTAATAGTTAAGTGTTTCACATCGTGACCTCCAACTCCATGCATATAGTGCATGATAGGCAGCATAAGGTTGTCGCTGCAGCCAAAATACTATCACTTCCACTCGGCGACAATATTATGAACCCATAATTGGCATCCAAGCCCAAGGCGTCAAAATTGTTCTAAAAAAAACAATATTAACATATAATTGAGGAATGTATAATAAAATTTATAGCATTTGTAATACGTTGATATAGATACAACAGTGGGTCGGGGATGGAAAAGGAAATAGCCCGGTTTGTGTAGATGGTCTCTTTATTAAAAAAAAAAATTCTTCAAGATAACCACAGGCACCAATGTCTCTGCACTAATTTTGCCACTCGCGCACTGTACTAGCGACACAACACTCGCGTCACTACACTAACGGCACTGTCCTCACGTCAGTATACTCGCGACACCGTACACTAATAGCACTAATCACTTTTAACATAACTTTTCTTCTCTTCTTTCCGGATTCGTTTTCGAAACTGAACTGCCCGCTCCGTATCTCAGACCGCCTTATATATCCCTAATTTCGAAGGAATATTCTAAATTCAAACATTTTTCAAATTTCTTCTATCCTGCTCACACTTTTGTTTTCCTGTACTTTCCCTAATTATCTAGAAGTTCTATTTTTAAATTTCTTCTATTCTGCTCACACATTTTCTGTCCTGTGTTTTCATTTGCATTGCGCCCAGAAAGTTCTAGATTCTATTTTTAAATTTCTTCTATACCGCTCAATTATAAACTATAAAAACCAACATAAAACTTAGGGTTCGAACCATGAACCTCCGCTTCGATAGTCTGACAATTTCCCACAGAGCCAAGTAGCTCTGACAGCTTGCGTCGAAATTCGTTAACAGTTGAATCTACGCGACACTACAACTGTAAAGTAAGTCTTTCATTAGTACACATCATGGCCTCATACGGTTTTATGGTGTAGTTATCATCATCACAATCCATTTCGAGCAAAAATAAATTACTATTGAATTTTTTTACTAGCGTGTCTATGAAAAGATATTTTCGGCCTACTGTGCGCCGGCCCGAACTACATTCCACGGCTGATCAATAATAACATTCATTCGTTCAGTTTATTAGCTCTCGATCGCATCATTACATCTATAATTTGCGCGCGTCAGCACCTACAATATGAAGGTTTCACCGAGGGCTATAAGGAGTGCTCTGGGCCTAGATCGGCCTTCCTAGATCCCAATCGTGGATATCGCATAAAACTTTATTGATTCTAAGATTTCAATTATGCTTATTGAGATGAGTGCCATACCGGATGAAATGTGGTCGAAACGAGGGTTATGTCGGAGGAGTGTAGCCTCTTATTTAAATTAAATAAATGTATCTATCGTGCTATACCCAGTAGTTGTCTGTCGGAGCTATGTAGTCGCTGTAAGCCAATTGATAACACTCTAGCCACAGCCAAGTTCAGTAGAGTAGGTAGAGAGTAACGACACCAGTCGCCGCATGCCACACCCCCGCGAGTGACGTCATGGTACACGCGCCTTCAGAGTACAATAATCATTTCATTTTATATCGCTCGTTGTGAGCTAAGAGATCCGAGGTCTCCGGGTGTTCGGAAGTTAGATTTTAATGTGTAATACTTATATACAATAAATATGTGGGTGCTTTCCCGACAAGTCCATATAGTATAAGCACATGTTAGTTCCAGCTTTTACCACGAATGGTTTCCAAGGTACAGCCGGACCAACAGGCGGATATGGGGATATAACAAAGGCTCCGCGGTATCCATAATTTGAAGAATTGCGTTGAAAGTTTATTGCGTTTATTAGACACCTTATGTTAAATATCATGACCTTGTACACTAGTTCTTTAGTACATATTTATACAGATTTCGTAATAATATTGGCTCAACATGACGTGAACTTAAGTTCTGCCCATAACTATGAGTCGACTTCCATACCATTTAACGTTAACTTTTTAGACAGTGCACTTGTCCCCTGAGTCTCTTATAGTGTTCGCTGTTATCGCTGCTCCGGTATTGACACCCGGTCGTAGGTCGATGTTTTATGTCGTGTAAGGCGAGTGACGAGTCTGTCCTGTCCTGTCCGTGCACTGCACAGTGTTAAGTGCATCCCTATTTAGTGTCATACTTTGTCAATATTGAAGTAGGTCACGCTAGGGTTGTTACAGCACAGTATTCACCACTAAGAGCATTCCAATTTAGTGTCGTACTTTGTCAATATCGAAGTAGGTCACGCTAGGGTTGTTACTGCACAGTATTCACCGCTAAGAGCATTCCAATTTAGTGTCGTACTTAGTCAATATCGAAGTAGGTCACACTAGGGTTGGTACTGCACAGTGTTCACCGCTAAGAGCATTCCAATTTAGTGTCGTACTTTGTCAATATCGAAGTAGGTCACGCTAGGTCCAATTTAGTGTCGTACTTTGTCAATATCGAAGTAGGTCACGCTAGGGTTATTACTGCACAGTATTCACCGCTAAGAGCATTCCATTTTAGTGTCGTACTTAGTCAACATCGAAGTAGGTCACGCTAGGGTTGGTACTGCACAGTGTTCACCGCTAAAGGCATTCCAATTTAGTGTCGTACTTAGTCAATATTGAAGTAGATTATACTAGGGTTGTTACTCGGCGATATTTTTTGGTAGGAGGAATAGTTGCAAGATATTTATTCATTTTAAAGAAAACCTGTTTTCCAACGAATACATTTTGTTTAGTGTTGGTACCTCTGAATGTCGCATCATATTGTTAAAATTAGGTCCAAAACTTCAACTCAGATGGCAGTAATACTAAAAAACAAACGGCTACAATTTAATAAAATGTTGCACTTGCATCGTTGTTCTATAAAACCATATTTTGTACCCCATTTGTTATAGTGCCTAAATTCCAGAGTAGCGCGCTCACCTATAGTAATAGTTAGAGAATCTGGGTGTTGACCTAGCGAGTGATGTGCAGGATCGGCGTTATTTAGAAGCTAAAACCAAGCTCCTGAACCTGGCGAAACAGTACTTCACTGTGGAGAATTCGCTCATGCTTTACAAAGTACAAGTGCCGTCTCGCACGGAGTATTGCTCTCACCTCTGGACAGGTGAACCACAATATCCACTCAATCCATTTGACGCCATGTAAAAGCTCGCGGTTCGAATCGTCACCGACCCACGAGTCACTCACAGGTCGAACATCTGAATCTAAGTGAAACATCGTTTGTCTCCTTTACAACGGTGAGTGCTCTTAGGAATTATTTTATTTGGTACCTACTTCACCTAATCATCATCGCACCACTCGTCGATGGTTGAAGTGACATCTGCAGTGACTTGACTCGTGGAGGACCTCCACGATCCCATTTTCAAGATTGATGGTGCATCGCAAAGGATATAAAAAAAACTAATTCTTAGATACAAAGTATAACTTTCTACCAGCAATATTTCGACCCAGTTGCATGGGTCAAGGTCACGGCAAGACCTAGAAATATCGATAGAACAATAAACTAATCGTGAGTACCCGTTAGTCCGAAAGCATAGGATTTTAAGTTTAGTTTTGTAGATATGTAGGGACGTATATCAGAAGTAGTGTTCCAAGATTGGGCTACACGATTCAAACAGCAAGTGTGCTTATGCAATATTCAGGAATAGATGTAAACTTGTAACGATAAAGGTATATATTATTGAACCAAGTTATGATCCTGAAGTAATGTTAGTCGGCGATGGCGTCAGCCCTAAGAGTGTGACGATCCGTAACATCGTAGCGATCTTTAGCGGTACCTAGAGACGGATGTGGCTCGACTGGAGGGTATCTCCTCCGGGCTCCGGCACATGCATCATTCATAAGCCAGTCGAATGCAGTGAGTGTGCTCATCCTTCAAATTCAGCTTCGGCTCGAGATAAATCCGACTTCGAACGAAGCACGGATCGAATGACTGTGAAAGGCTAGAGCGGGGATGGCGAACCATGGCACACGTGTCCTTGTTTTTGCTAATAATGGCAAGCGACACAATATTTTGTTCCGATCACAAAAATCATTAAACACTCCGAAAAAAACAATGTGAAATAAATATAAGGCAAATGACGTGAGTGACTGCGCCGCGATACAACGTCACAGTATTTGAACTCATGTCTGTCTCATTAATTGAATTAAACGTTTCTTGATAGATAAAGGCGATAGATAGATTCGCGTATCCCCGACTAGAGGATAGAGCTACCCCGTCCGCGGGGCCCACAGGCTCGTGTTCGCCTCCTGTTCTCCTCAGTTCTGCGACGACGTTCGATTATGGGCATTTTGTTGATGACTGGTGTAACAGGTCGCGTTCTTGTTTAGAAATATGTTAAAATGGAGTCGCACGTTGAATAATTTATTTCCAACAAGTGCGTCGCCTGTCGCCTGTCGCATGAGTTCGCGTGTTGCGGCAGAGCTCTTCTGATCATAACCTGAGAATTTAGTGTTCAGTGTGTGAGTATTTGTTGTATTAAGATAACAACTGTTTATATGTGTATGAAAAATGCTTACATAAATAAATAAATATTTTTGGACAACTCACAGTTCACACACGGTGATCTGACCCCAGACAAAGCGTTAGCTTGTATTATGGTGATCATACAACTGATAAACATTCATGGTGCCCGAAACACAGGCTGGATCCTAATTCAGGCACCAGACAGCTATGTTATAACAATAAATTATAATTTTTTTACGAAATTGTACAAAGCTGTTGAAAATAAATAAAATAAATATATTTTTTTAAATAAATACATAATATATAGATATTTTTTACATCCAGACACACAGAAAGAACATTCCTGTCCCTCACAGAAAAGGTAGGAATCGAATTCCCGACATTCGGTGTAGCAGTCATCAGACCAACCGGTGGGCGAACAGATATCCCAGGTATCTGTAGGTTCAAAAGTTAACTGAGCACCAAACATTTTATAGAACAAGTGATAAATACATATATACTCATGCAGCTGTCATGTTGTCTGTGGGTGCGGCGGCCATATTGGTCAAGTTGGGGAGCCGGATGCAGGTGGTAATGCTGTTCCATTATAATATAGTTTGTATCGTAACAGTAACGCGGAAATCTGAGCGAGTTCTCATCCATTATGTCATATGTGTGTTTTAGCTGATGACAACCGACCGACGTCGACATCTCATGTGCACATTGTGATGTGATGACGCAAGCGTCATGTGTGATCTGATTGCAACGAGCTCCGGAATGGCTTTGACGAATTGTGGAATAACTTGTCTAAAGTCACATACCCGCTTTAAAAACGAAATGGGAGAAACTAAAAAATTTTATCAATGGCAAAAAAAAACAAAGTGTACACCTACCTACTTTTGTCAACAGCGAAAAGCCCGGTTAGATCTTGCTAACTTTGTTATGCAAAGGGCAGACCGTTACTCTATCTGGTGGGTTCTTCAAAACTGCAGATCGTGGTCATGGCAGGAAGTAATTATGGAACAGACGAATTATCTCCATCGCCCTCTCTCAGTGGCAATAGTGGCAACTGTGTAGAACTTCGGCGTTTCTGCATTTACAATTTGGTCAGACCATCTGATCGGTGAGTGGCCATGATCAGTTTTTCAAGACTGTCCTCTACACGTCTGATGATGTGACCGAAGCAGGTCAATACTCGCTGATAGCATTGTTTTCATGTTGTGTGGGGACATGTGAACTCCATTACATTACAATCATCGGTCGCATACTAAGATGATCACTCAATTAGCATAAAATTGCAGCTGCTGCGTTCAAAATTCCCCAGAAACCTCAGTTATGTTAACGGCGACCAGCTGTCGGCGCACGTTGCTACGCATCAACCATGTGTCCGATCAATTTAATTTTGGTACCAAAACCTTTTCCAGAGAATTCTGACCGAAGCTGCTAAAGACATCGGTGCTCTATCTCCTACCAGTTCAAAGTCTATAAAGGACAAGCAAATAAACTCACAAATGTATATTGTTACTTTTTAAGACATGAAAGTGTTTATGGCGGCAAAAACATAAAAGTTAAACATATTCTATCTTGACTTTTATGTAGGGATTCAGTATCGGGCGGCCAGGGTAGGAGGCGCCACAACTTCTTAATTCTTCATTGCGATATTTTAGCGGATCTTAAGCGACTAGAAGAAATGAAGGGAACGTCGATGTAGGCTAGGGTCGAGTGTACTGAAGTATCTCGTTGGCAACGTTTGTTATAAACTCGTAAAGTTGCATGTTCGGGCGAAACTTGAAACTAGTGTTACACGGTCGGGTCGGTAAGTACGGGAATAAAATGATAACCGAGCTTGCGGCTGCGGCTCCCGACTCCCACAGAGCCTTCTTCAACTGAAAGTTCGGAGCGTTCATAATTTATCGCAATAATCCAATTAACAGAAGAAGGCGGGCTTGTCTTACATTTAAAAAAAAAAAAGCAATGTAAGCTGATAGCCCAATTCGTTATTTTGGCTGAAATTAGCAAAACCATTGCGTATGATTTTCAACAAATCTTTGAGCACGGGCATATTTCCTTCACCTTGGAAGGTAGCCAATATAATTCCCTTGTTTAAAAGCGGTGAAAAACATCTAGTAAAAAACTATAGACCAATATCTATCCTCCCAGTCTTCGCGAAGGT
>DWJZ01008099.1:0-11603 GCA_018249125.1 Asbolis capucinus
GACCTGGGTGGGAATCGAACCCACGACCTCCGGTGTAGTAGTCAGGTTCACTAACCACTAGACCAACCGGCCTGTAAAAAAGTAATGTTAACAGAAGTTACAATAAAACCGATCTTCGCTTCAAAGTTTTGCGCAAATCTCGTTTTCAAATGTATACTTATTCCAAACTAATTGTCATTTGTTTCGGTGCGTGAAGTTTAACAAGTCGCCCTTGGCCAGCGTGGTGCACAATGCTCAGTACCTCTCACATTGTGAGAGGAGACCCGAGCCCAGTAGAACCGTTATGAGTTGTTATGACATACAAAGTAACATATAATTAATAATAAACATTACTTATTAAACATTTGGAACTACAAACAAGTTTGGAACTACTTTCTTCGGTCTACGTACATTTACCTCAAATCCAAATATACCCAATGTTAAGACATTTATTTATATACATAAATCTATTTAATTTTTAAAGAGTATTTCGCTACAAAATTAGGCTACTTTAAAACTTGTATTGACTTTCTAATTTCCCGCGCGAACATCAATCCACGTCGAGCTACAAAACCGACGTCAAAAGTTCCAAGGTTGTAAAATCGTAATGAAATCGTACGGAAACTCAAAGGTCTTCACTTTTTATTCAAACTTCGTCGAAAATTGGTATCCGCTAAAAGGCTTTGTCAGTGTAGCTTCAAATTTTTATCCCAAAAGGTATTTCACGCTTGTTTTTCTGATTTTAAATGTGGGCGCAGATCTTTTGTTAAGATGCTTTCGGTGACGGACTTGGAATATTTTTAGGTCAGGTGTTTCGTTTCAAATTACTGGAATAATTCGATAAATCTAAGACGAATGTACAACAAGGAATGAATCTGCTTGTTTTCATGTTTTTACTAAATTTAGCGGTCCTATTTCTCGTAAACACGAGTAAATATTAAGAATACAAAAAATGATTTATTTCATCAAAGAAAACCAACGCCAAAGTTCCATTTTTGGCCAATAAAATTGATCCATTTTGTACAATCCGTCATGATAGCACTCTGATGGTTAATGGTTTAGGCGGTTACGACGTTTACATACACTACATATGAAAAATGTTTGTAGAAATCAACTTCAATAACTAAAATTTTATTTTGATTTTACTATATTTCAAATGTATATACTTATATGCGAACTTAGAATATATAACATTTCATTTTGATATCATTTCACAGCGGTGTCGACGCGAGTTCAATGATTTTTCTATCCCAAAAATGCCTAACGAACCTAAAGACGTTTTCACACGAAAAATAATTCATAGCTTAAAGTGAATTTCATAACATACCTACCTCTTGCAGGTTTATATTCCCCTGTTATTTATAGCAAACACATCGGAGTGGATTTATTCACCAATCATCACGGAGGGCTCAAGGAATTTCATGTGATTGATGGAGCTTTTGTTGACGGTGATGCAGCAAATGTGAGATCCATTCCATTTGAAATAGCTCTTAGGGTGTGTGTACATTGTTGCGTTTCACGCGTTTGTGCGTCCTACTTAAAAGTTTATCTAACTCATATTATTTTCACTTTTTTTATTTAAATAAGTTATTTATACTACGAAATCACCTGATTATTTCTATAAGAAATATTTTCCAAACGCCCTTGGAATGGAAAAGTCATGTATACTAGTTCTACATTTAGTTTTTTCTCGGATAGTCAACGAAAAGTACACTTCACACTTATTAAGTTCCACTTACACTTCACACTTATGCATAGGAATACACTGAGTGAATTACAGGCCCCCACAACTCAATTGTTGATATGAATCATGTGTTGATAAAGATCTAAAGATCCTATATTCATTTCCTGGTTGTGATCTATCTGTGTGCCAAGTTTCATCGTAAACCGTTAAAAAATTAGCGCGTGAAGGATACAAACAACCAAATATTCTTATATCAAAACATCAGAATTATGAAGTAGCAGAAAATTCAAGGTTTTAAATTCGTTACTAATTTGTCTTGGCTTCCATCCAAACTTGACTACGGAGCACTGGTCTCTCCTCAGTACTTTGAAATCCTAGACTCCACTACGTTCCTCTAGAGCTGGTTGGTGGAGGAATTGCAGGCCAACTTAAGTGTTTATCAACATGGTATAAAAATAAAACCACAAAAATAGCCACTAATGATCACCCATCCGCGTACTGATAGCGCTTACTGTCGCTTAACTTCGCTGATCAATGAGGGTTAACACACGCCAGATCACGAGTAAAGTCCAGTGTGTACCAAGCCTTATACAGCCTAATCGAATAGCTACATTGAAAGTGTATCATAAGAGGAATTTTGGTCCGAGGAAATATTAGCCCCGTAATTTTTTGGTTTAAAATGAAGGAATTGAATGTTAGAAATAGATTTGCCTTTAGATTAGTTGTAGTAAAAGATTAGTTTAGTTTTAAGAAGCATTTATTTAACTTGCAGTGTATGTGTATAGTATATACATATGTATGTAGCCTAGGGGGTCCGGGTTCAAATCCCAGGGCGCGCACTTCTGTTCGGAGTTATGTGCGTGGTCACTCGCTATAACAGTGAAGGAAAACATCGTGAGGAAACCTGCATGCTGAGGAGTTTGTGTGAAGTCAGCCAATCCGCACTTGGCCAGCGTGGTAGACGATGGCCTAACCTTCTCATTCAGTGAAGAGACCCGTGCTCAATAGTAGGTCGTGATGGGTTGAGATGATGATGTTATTATATTAGTATGTTAGTATTTTTGTTTGTTACAGGTCAAATCTTGCAAGCTTAATTAGACCCACTTCCTCTTACACTACGGAGCTGAAATTTTGTATACTGCTTCAGTTCCGATGACAATGCATTCTATGATAAGTATGATCTGCTGCTATGCTCAGGATGTTCTCCAGAAAAGAGATTTCAACGGTAAACTATACGGTTATGGATTTATGTTTCTTCGTATTAAGTATAGTATAAGGGCTCTGTAATTAAAGCTTGTGTTATTAAATATTTTTAATTAAGCTTTTTTTAATCCATGTCGCCGCATCGATGTGTTTTTACTATCCAAAGGTTGGCTGGGAGAAAAATCTGTACCGTTATATCTTTTGTATCTGTACAGTTTTGTTTAGTACATAAAGTTTTTAAATGATTAAATAAAAATCGTTTTTTCGTAAGATTGAAATAAATGCCATGGATTTTATGACTAGTAGCTCACCCGCGACTTCGTTCGCGTGTTATTTAACAAAAAGAACGGAACAGGGGAATATAAAAGTAGCCTAGTTCCTTCTTATTATATCAGCTGTCTTTCAGAGAAAGTCCTGTCAAAATCAGTTCAGTCGATCCAGAGATTAGCCGGAACAAACTTACATTGTAAAAAAAATATTTTGGTGTATGTACCGTATACACGAATTTAGTAGAAAGCGGTTATTTTAATATTACAGACACATATTTTTTTTATTTGTATACTAAATCAGTAGCTACATATATCCCGGATTCCATTTCTGAGAACTCGCCACAAGCCATTATATATAGAGATTTCTAAAAGCTATGTCACGGTATAAGAAAAAACGACCTTTCCCCCGACTCAAACTTAAGAAAATGCAAAATGTGTGTTTTGCAAAAATGTCTAGTGGTTATTGAACCTGACTGCTACACCAAAGGTGTCAATTCCCACCCAGGTCGAACTTTTCTGTGTTGAGAAGGAATGTTTGTTCTGTGTGTGTGTTTAAAAATATCTATGTATTTAAAAATATATATGTATGTTTATCAGTTGTCTGTCTCCATAGTACAAGCTAACGCTTAGTTTGGGATCAGATGGCCGTGTGTGAGTAGTCCAAATATATTTATTTATTTTATCGTGCATAAAAAGTTTTATAGCTATAAGATATATATATAATCTATAATTGTCTCTAAGTTTAAGTCTGTCTCTATACCAATTTTTATCAAAATCGGTTCAGTGGCTGAGGCGTAAAAGCGAAACAGATAAACTGAGTTACATTCGCTTTTGCTCGCGTGGCACATTGATAAAAATTAGTTTATAACACATTCCAAAATATAATATATCCATAAGCAAAATTTCATTAAGATGTGTTCAGCTGTGTATACAAGAAAGAGCAAGTAGATGGATATCCATCCCCTGATACATCCATCCTCACAAACTTTCGCATGTATGATATTAGGACTAAAATGTTTTTTTTTCATTCAAATAGTTCTTGACCACAATCCCGCCTGATGGTAAGCAACGATGTGATCTAGGTGGTAAAGCACTCTTAATTAGCAAAAGCCTATTCACTCTTGATTTGAAGACATTTACATAGTAATCGACCCGAACACTGACGCAGGTAACTTATTCCAGTCCTTCGCTGTACGCAGACAAAAGAAGACGCAAAGCGAGATGATTATTGGTGGAATGTCTACGAGGAAGGTATGCATACCGCCGTGCCACGGCTTGTTCGATGGAAAGGAGATGTGGGAATTAAATCGTGCAATTCCTGCAAACTCTCCAATTGTATCCAAAATCCATCACAGAAAGAAAAAATCTTATTTTTATGTATAAAGTCAAGGAATACAGGAGCTAATAAGATATAATATATAGTAAAACAAAATGGCCAAATGTGTAACGAACAGTAATAAATCCGTGAGATGTCATCGTTTCGGTATACGACTACAATAATTTATTAGGTATTTTATTGAATTATTGTATGTTGCGTTCATTAATTTGCTATTTTGCCGAATAATAACGGATTGTTCATAATTGTTATAAATGATTAACTAACGCGGTGATAGCCTAGTGGTTTAGAATTCGGTCTTTTACTCGGGACTGCCGGGTTCGAATCCCAGGGTACGCACTTCTGACTTTTCGGAGTTATGTACATTTTAAGCATTTAAATGTCACTCGCTTTAACGGTGAAGAAAAACATCGTGAAACCTGCATGCCGGGGAGTTTGCAAAAGTCAAAGGTATGTGAAGTCTGTCAATGCGTACTTGGCCAGCGTGGTGGAATATCCTTAACCTGCTCATTCAGAGAAGAGACTCATGCTCAATAGTGGGCCGTGGTGGTTTGAGATGATGATGATCACGACTTGGCCAGCGTGGTGGACTATGGTCCTAACCTGCTCATTCAGAGAAGAGACTCATGCTCAATAGTGGGCCGTGGTGGGTTGAGATGGTGATGAACACGATGTGAAGCGAAAGATTTCATTTTTTGTTTGAGGATGAAGGCTCTGAAACTACTAAGCGGATTTGAAATCTTTTTTGTCCGTTAAAGTCGTACATTATCCCTAATGATCGTAACTGATAGAATATTTATATAACTTTAGGAGTCCGTATGAAAATGTAATCGAACGTTTAAAATAAAATATCAAAAAAACATCCTTCTATCACATACGCTGCGGAAATTATTGACAATAGAGCGAAGTGAAGTGTAGTTTTATAGAGGACATCAATATCATAAGATTGCCTTCTATAATTGAGGCAGTACATTTTTCTCACCTGATTACTTTCATAATTTTATAAAATTTCGCCTTTTATCTGCGTTCAGATGCGACAGTATCTCTCAAGGAGATAATACATTTTGCACCGGCATGTTTTAACAACACGCTAAAGATTAATTAAATTTGTAAAAAGTTCATCCATTACGAAATTGTATACGGCGATAAATAAAAAAGATTGCCTTTTTTATTAACTCACTCCCGGGAGTATTAATATTTTTATTTTCTCCTAGAACCTTTACGGAGTCAATGAAAACAGAACAGCCTACGAGTTTTATGGGCTCATATATTTGGAAATATCGTAAGCGCATAGAAAACATTACTTCCCCGGGTAAATGGTGTGCATAACGGAAGATAGGTGCCGATTTGAAAGAGTGTCCGTTGTTATCCGTACTTACTTCAGGTGGAATTTACTTAGAAGTATTCTGAATTTCAGTAGATTTATCGCCTGTTGGGGTGGGTTGTAATTTTTTTTATGTTGTGAAATGGGTCTGCTGTGTTGACAACAGAACTATATAGGTTAATTATATAGTTATTTAATTATTATTATTATTTTTGTTTCTGTTTCTGACTAAGCCAGGTTTTTTAACACAGCATGGGCGCTATGCCACGTGTTTTTTATTATATTTTCAATTTAATTAATTAAATTAATTGAACAAATTAAATAACTAAATTATATTCCCATAATAAAATTAATTAATTATTTATTCATATTAATTAATTCATTTAAATTGGCCCTTTAAGCTATTTGATACCCTGCCTACGAAAATGCTAGGGTTAAACTCCCGAACTGGGTAGAGTTCGGGAGTTTAACCCTAGTCCTAGCATTTAAGTGACAGATGACCACTTGTTCTCCGGTCATATGTGCTGCCAGTGTATAAGCGTTGTGTTATCAGTCTGCAGACTCAAAAAGAGTCTCATTTTCCTCGTAACGTCTTGCTAAATCTGAACTAAGATACCAATTCCAGGTCACTGCATCCTTACAAGAAAGCTGACGCATGACGTTGCATAACTCGTGGTAGACAAAAGGCGAGTACAGCCAGTCATTGAAGGTGTCTTATACCCTTTGAACACGTTTCTCCTCTCAGGCTCCTACATAGTTTGATTTTTAGAGAGTGCTTCATTCGTTTTTGATGCAGATAGCGTTTACGTTGGAGTTAATAAGGACGATTTTTTAAGGTTTTGTACAGTTTTTGTACTGTTACTAAATTTTTGATGTAGCACTGTGACCGCTTTATACACAAAAAAATACTATGAATAAAAAAAGTATTTTTAAACGTAGGTTAGTTTACGACAAATAAATATGGCGAATAGAGAAAAAAATATAAAAAAAATGTGTTTAATTCATAAAAATTTATGTAATTGTTAATTATTGATAATTATAATTAATATTAATGTTAATTATATTTATGTATTACTCATTTTTAAATATTTATAAATTTAAAAAAATGAATCATGTGTTAATTGAAAAGAATATATATATATAATATATAAATATACATATATACATATAATATATATTTTATATAAATATATAATAAAATAGATAAATATAAAATTTTCTTAATAAATATATTTTAATAAACATATACAGTGTAGCGACTCCCGCCGCGGGGTCGCCAGGTCAACCGGTCGACCAACCGCTATCACATCAAACAAATAAAAAATTATTGAAAATTTATCCGAGACTATCCTCCATTCCAGGACCTTTTTTCCCCTTCACTTATCGATCCTTCCAACTGTGGTCAGCTCATCAGCACATCCCCTAACCCTCTGAGCTACCACTTATATTTTACAAACCTCATCATTTCGGATTCAACTGGCTACCGCCAGTAAAGGATGTTATATCATAGTTAAATATTTTAAACAGGCACAGCTTAGTGCTCGTTGGTCTCTTGAACGTGAAGGCCTGGATTCGAATCCTGCTACGTGTAATTTTCAAAGTTATGTGTATCAGAAGTTGATTATCAGTTGCTACCGTGAAGGAAAATATTGTGACAAAACCTGTAGTTCTGAGTTTTCCATAAAGTTATAAATGGTGTGTGAAGTCTACCAATCCACACCTAGCCAACGTGGTAGACTATGGCTTGTACCCCTCACATTGTAAGGAGACCCGAGCCCACTAGTGGGGTCTAGTGGGTTGAAATTGTGAAGTTATTTCAAAAGGTTACGTGTGTACAAAAAGTGTCATGATTATAATTATGAATAACATAACTGAGAGTAAATTTAACACAATCTATGTTCTAGAGTAAAAATGCTCAACCTTTTTGTCAATCCGGCCAAACTGACGGATGACAAATTTACTGCGGGCCACTAATAATTCTTAGTCCTACTATCAGGACCTACGTAATAAAAAAAAATCTAAAAACATACTTGCGCGGGCCATTTAAAATCCGTCGGGGTTGACCATCCTTGTTCTAGCACGATCTTAATAACCTAAAACGACACTTGTAACATTAGTTTCGTGAAGCGATTGGTTCCTAACACGGAATTAATTTGAGAGGAAACACCAAGCGTAATGGAATAAATCCATAAAATACAGAAAGTAAGAGCAATCCATCTTAGGCAAGTTATAACTGGTAACCACGTTGACACCGAGGAACAAGTCAGTAATCACGTCGTTGGGATAATCCATTTTGTCGGACATTAGGGAGGAAGGGAGATTCACGAGATTTTCTTCTTTATCGCCCTTGTGGGTATGCGAGCTCTCTTTGTAAGTCGAGCTAACGGCCTCGAACTTAACATTTCTTTTTTTTTATTTGTTCTGTAATGTGCCAGTTTTTTTTTTCGTTTTTAGATTGTACTTACAGTACAAATGCTATTAGGCCCGACAATATTTATATCCTGTTTTTGAAGTCAGTTTTTTTTTAAACAGATAATTTTTAGTATTTTTTCCATATGTGTGTTTGTATATTGTATGTTAATTTTAATTAATTATGACTACTTGTTACAAACAGCCGCGATTTTTTCTTAATCTGTCAATAATATAAGGGCTATAGAACTGTACTGCATATATAAACCACTTACATATATTGTAATCATTAAATTCCAATTGTACTGAGAAGTTTCTTTCACCGTCTAAATCAAATGTCTATTCGTAACAGCAGTGGATTCAATAAAAAGCATTCATAAGTATTACAAGTATCTTTGAATAAATTAATTTTGAATTTGAATTACAAAGATAGATATTGATATTTTTATCTGATTAAAAACAAGAGCGTGTTTACTCCTTTGCCCATTCTTTCAGTTTTCGATAACATAGGATCATGTTTTTCTCTCCGAATACATTCTACATAAAATGATTCCCTTTGCGTTGCGAGAATCTTAAAATTCCTCTCTCGAACTCCGAGCCTCATAGCGGCTGAAAAGGCCAAAATATTTTCGTCGTATTGGCCATTTCACGAACGAATATAATAAGGTCAAATTCCTCTATAGCTTTGAAAAAGCGAAAAATTCTTCCTCACGTAGCTGCGGAATCTTCTCCGATGTCGTCCGTTCGTCCAATCAGGATGAAGACTTTGGTGATTACGTAAATATTGGCAATTTGGAACCGCGGATAAGAAAATTGTTATCACTATATATTCTTATGAAACTTGTCCCTAATTGAATTTAATCGTGAAGAATATTCCTCAATAAAGAGAAATGTTATCTTTGTTTTTTGTAATGGATAAATTCAAAAACTATTGGACCTAGTTTGGAAATTCCTTTGCCGATATGTACAGTGACATCTTAGGGGTGATATATGTATATAATATTCTATCAATGAAAATGAAAACGGTTTTTCGTGATAATTGCTTTTTTCAAAACTAAGAGAAAACAGATACAGATAAGTATAAAATAAAATTGTAATAAAATACGTATTAATGAAATTATATTTCATTTTTGTGTTTCTTCGTTTTATTGCATGGCTAAACGACTTTTCTGATTGCGATAAAACTTTGTTAACTAATGGTTTTTGTACTTGCACACACAGGTTATAGGCAATATTAATTTTGAAATCTATGAGTAACTGATCGGTGTTTTAAACTGAGTCTGAAGGATTAGCCAACAAATTAGCCCATTAATAGCCCACAATTGATCACGAGTCCTCTCTTTGAGCCAGAGAAGACCTGTAGTATATTCCACCACTCACCAGTACGGATTCATAGAAAAGTATGTCTTGAAATGTTCATAAAACATAAATAGAAAGTTGACAAAGTTTGCTCGCAATTGGATTAGTAGTTTGACCGTGCATTCAAAACAAACAAATAAATACATTTTTGGAGTTTTAGTTCTTCTTGCGCGTAAGGGAAAAATGTTGAGAGTAAATTTTTACGATCACACTGTCACAAAAAAACCGACACCATAAAGTTTGTCAGTCAACACTAAAATATTGATTTCTAATTAATGATATTTTTTCTACAATTTTAAAAAGATTTTTAAGTCATTACACCAAAGAAGTATAACTTCTTACTTCCGTAAATACACACTTACGTACGTATACCCATACTTTTATTATATAATAAACTAATGAATCGTCTTTCTAAATTCAAAGCGTATCATAGCACGGAGCGTTTGCTCGAATTGGATTGAATCGTGGACCGAGTATAGGTCGAAGGGACCGTAATGACATTTTTGTAGAAATCTCTCGCGGAAACATGGTTTAGGACAGGTTCCCAAACTTTCTCGTGCATTGTTTGGATAAAAATACCAGAGTCGGCGGCTTTTCCTTGATTTAATCTGATTCTTAAAATTTATGAAAAAAATGTTTAAATTATAGATAAATCGGAAAATGACAGTACACCAATTTGTCAAAAAATTACATGTGTCATGTCATAAATAATAGAATTTTTAAAATTGTATTTTGCTACCTTCATTATTTTGCAAATTTATATTGAAGATACCAGAAATAAATTACATCGCCGTTTGCAATCAGGTGATGATTATCGGGATGCCTTTAACCCAATCATGGCCCATTACTGAGCATGGGTCTCTACTGAATATGATAGTTTAGAACATCCTCCACCACGCTGATCCATTGCAAATTGATGAGATAGTAGTGAAGCACTTATGTCTAGTATGTAAAAAAAAACAATTTTTGCGCATGACTACCAAATAAGAAAATTACAGTTGTCCCCAAATTACAACTTGCAAAGCAACAATTTTGCGCGTCAACGACCCCCAACGACTCACCTGACCCCTAGGGGTCTGAGCTCACTTTGGGAACCACTGGTCCAGCTGTACAAAAGCAATTTGTGTGTGATAGCCATTGTCCGTTGATTAAATTGTTATACCAAAACGGTCATTGGAGTCCTGCAGGCTTATTGTCTTAGGTCGAGGGGTTTGGTTAATGAACGGTTATTGTCTATATCTTACATGCTGCTATCAGACTACAGTGAGGCTGTAGTCGGAATTTATCGGGGTAGCCTGGTCTTTTTTTACCTTCTATAAATTATTACTTGATGACCCTGCCTGATGGTAAAGCGCACAAATTTAGTAAAAGCCCATTTACTCTTAACTTGAAGACACATTGTAAACGGGAACACCGATGCGGACAACTTATTCCAGTCCTTCGCAGTACGTATGAGGTCGCAGGTATATTACTTCCTTCCTGGCAGGCAACGTTAGCACCTCGGTCTGCTGTTGTTAAACCATTGGCCGAGTGGTCACTTACCATCAGATGATTCGTCTACTCGTCTGCTTCTCTTATCAAAAAATGAAAAGCAGCTATAGCCTAAGTTTGAACGGTCTCTCTAATGGGAGGACCTGGGTTCCAATCCTGCTCGTATTTCAGATTTTTAGTAATGTGAATAGTTTAGCCTTGCTTCATTTGCCCACTACGGGTGTCTCTTACTGAGGTCTAGAGAATTATACGAGTTTTACAAGTTGATTATCATATGCTCAGTATTGGGCTAGTAGTGGTTTGAAGACGACCAATGACGATACAATGAATTGGTGTTAGTTTAAATTTCAAATATTTCTTCGGCAAAATCTGATTGGCTACTGGTTTTATTTTTACAAGCTTTTAACTTGCAGTGTATGTTTGTATATACTAATACTGACATACTATGTCAGTATATTTGGACGGGCGAGTCGGTCTAGTGGTTAGTGAACCTGACTACTACACCGGAGGTCGTGGGTTCGATTCCCACCCGGGTCAAACTTTTCTGTG
>DWJZ01008100.1:0-11601 GCA_018249125.1 Asbolis capucinus
CAATTCTCATTATATTCACATTAACCTCAGGTAACGATGCACTAAATTTATAAAAATCTACGAGTATATCAGCCATTGCTCTGATTCGAAATTCCACTAGATAAAAGTTGACCATGATATCAACTACATTAATCACATTGATAATTAAATAAAAATACTCTATGGCAAAGAGAGTTGGTTGAAGCCACCCAATAGCAAGAATCCACATAACGTAGTCAATAAAAATAATCACGATGAAGAAGATAATAAAACCGAGTCCGATCTGGGAAATTCTTATTTTCATTTTGTTATAAGAAGTAATATTTTGACATTTGTCCACAGTATCAAAGATCATGAAATACTTTAAGAGAACATCACTGCCGTAACTGTATACTAAACATAAAACTATAATATATTCCAAATAGCCCAACAAGAAAGACAATTGAAAGATATCCGTGAATTTCATAGTATCCATGACAAAGTAAGTTTGAATTTTGAGAAAAATATTAATCACATTAATGAAGCTAAGTAAAAGGACACAGCCAATATTTTTTAATATGGACCAAATAGTTTTCAGTTTAATACCGTCGCGATTGACACAACTGAAACAAATTAATCTTAGAACTGAATTCCATGTTTCATATGGATAGAAAGCGTCTATAATTTTGGCCATTATTTTCAATTCGTCCGCAACCCACAAGTGTTAAACGATAATATTGTTAATTTGACTAAGCTATCGGGTCATCTGTCATATAAAAGATTTAACACGGCAATTTCGCATTCAAGCTTTCAATCTGAGATATTATCAGTTTTTAGCACGCTACTTGTCAGACATATGATATTTTGTAAAGTCTGTTATAGACTGTAGAACATCCAAACATAATATTAGAAATTATTTTATTGTATCCATTTTTTATAATTAATTACAATACCAGCTGCAAGAATGAAAGTGCCAACATTAAAATTAGGTACATTTATTTAATTACAGAACATTCTGCTGTAGTATCATGGTGTATGTGATGACTGCAGATCCGATGGAGAGCAGCAACGCGCAGTCCAACTTGAAGAAGCTAAGGGCGTGGAACAACACAGGCCGAGATATTACTAATGAACGTAAGGATGTCAACGACTCCCTCGTGTGAAGTGCTGAAAGAAAAAATAATTTAAGATCATTTGCTTCCTCTTCTTGCTGCTTTTGTAGTTGCCTTAAATATTGTAGTTAAGCTCAAGGTCAAGTCAAGGTCAAGTGACATCAGAGTTTTAGGTAAATATAACACTACTACCAAATGTGGGTTACAATATAGCTCAATGGCACCATCTAGTCATAATCTGAACTCGTAACTTACGACTATCATGACTTTGCTTCGCTAAACCGGTGCCTATAGTAAACAAAACTTTGCTTCTGATATATTCTAAGCATTATACATTTATTGGGACTTTTTTTCTTATGGAAACAGGCGACCAAACGCTGAACTATCAGCAATATATGAGCAATATATGAGCAATGCATATTGCAATATATGAGCAATACATATTGCAGATTGCAAAATAATAGCATATTGCAGAGCGATAAGCTAGAATATATATTAGATATAATTTAACACAACTATAATAACAATCCTTTGGTCTGTACCGCTTATAATTAAAATACATACATATACTCACCGATCTTCTCGTTAAATAATAAATAATCGATGTAGCGAATGATCCTTTTGATCTGGTTGTAACATTTCTCACATCTATAAACTTCATATAACAGTACCAAAATATCTGACAGGATTCGCATTAAACTCGTTATAACCGGAAACATTCCGGAATTGTATGTCGTTACCTGTACGGATGATAAAGGGCGTAACTAGGCAAATAATTCTTATTATGTAAGTGTTACAATAATCTCATAATATATTTATAGTTATTTGATCACCGTATAAACATTATCTTCAAAATATGACCCTAGAAACGATAGAAAGAAAGGCTCTTTCTTTTACTTTAGAAATTGAAAAAAATCCAGCATTAACACTTGCTTACACAATCAAGTAAACCTGTTAGCACAAGGAGGCTCCGCGGGATTGATTTCAACAAACAGTTACTTTGATTAACAATATAAACACTATTAACTCTAAATAAAATTTCCTTACCCCTGAATCCATTAACATTCTTAAAGCTATATCCAATGTTAGAACCGTATCAATAAGGCTATTCAAGGATACCAGTAAAATCTGCAATACGAAGAATTCGAAACATATTGATTACATCATTAAAGTACATAGTATATATAACAAGTTGAGAGCCATCTGTACCCTTAATGGGACGGCCCAGAATACTGATATAGATCATTCCAGATTCCATAATGGCAGATAAGGAACCATATAAAGTTATGAATATAATAATATTATGTATCAAAAGTCAATAAAACCGTCAGAAGTATTCCGTGAAGCGTGACTTACTACCATGATCATTCTTAAGTCAACCACCAAATAAGTTGTTCCAGCTGGGTGAGCTAATTTTATTATCTTCGTTCATAGTTTAGCCTTTCTCTCCTGCATATGTGCCAAAGTTCTCAGGTATCAGCATCTCACCGTTTTTTCTCCCCATCCTTTATCCGTCCTCCTCACATTCTTCTTCTGTTACCCGTCTTGAGGTATCTATTTGGTGAATCTGCGATCAGTTGCTGTCATTATTGATCCTAGTTGCTCTAGCAATGTCCCCTTGTTTCTTTTTCTTCCCCGAGTATGCGAGTCTATTACTTCCTACCTGGCAGGCAACGCGTTAGTATCATCCCAGTGTGGTGTTATAAATGTCCATGGGCGTTGATGAACACTTACTATCAAGTGATGCTTCTGCTTGTTTGCTTGTTTATCACATAAAATAATCCATGTATCTCGCCTGCATGTTAATTGACCATTTAAAAATCATAATTTTTATAAAACCTTATTACCCTCACACCAAACACAGCGTTTATATATTCATTTTGTTGTAGGATCAAAAGATAACATCCACTGAGTTTTGCTATTACAGACTCATAATGATCTATTCCTTCAAGTGGCTGGGAAAAAGTTGATCGTGTGTTCCTCCATCTTTTCCTTTGTGCATCCATAACAAGAATATGATTTTTCTCATTGGGCAAAGTCTCACTCAGTAAGTAAAATCCTTTCAGCAAGTCACCGAAAATTCTAAGCCTAAACGAAACTTGCATAACTTGAGCTATGACATCAGCAAAGCTGATACGTCTTACAATAACATTGAAGTTCTCGATAATAAATGTTACAAGAATAATAGTTCCATAATTAACGAACCACGCGGTTAAATCTACGGCAAATGTAATGAAAGTCACAAAAGCGAAAGAAATAAACAAAACATTAATAGATCTTCTGATTTCTTTGTAGTTCTTGACTCCTAGAGTTCTATCGATGTTTTCGTAATTAGTATAGTACTGTAATGCGTTATGTCTTCCATATTTATAAACAAAAAACAAATCTATCAAATACTGAAAATATCCACAGCAAGACACGACTTGGATAACATATTTTAATTTAAACGATAATTTGCCATTCCAGATAATTAATTTGTTGAACATATTAAAAATATTGATGGCACCCAAAAGTAGGATGCAAAAGGACACTTTAGGTATGGACCATACATATTTCAAAGCCGTTCCATCCCGATAGATGCAGTTCAGACCGAATAACTTCAGCGCGAAATTTAAAGGTATCAGAGTGTAAAATGTATCATGTCGAGCAGTTTTACGCACATCACGCACTTTCATTTTAGAAGCCTATCGTGGCTACGATCACGACTCGACTGGCATGTCAGCTACCATGTTGTACTATTGAAACAGTAATAAACTTGATTTGTAAATGTAATGTATTCATTCCATAATTGAATTGAAAAGATGTTATTTTGTATCGTCTGAATTATCTACGGTAACGATCAAATGTTTTAACTTAATTAGGATATTTACCAATACAGTTAGATTAAATTTAATATGATTAAATTGTAACCACATACAAATATTTAGGAAATTGAATATTAACTAGTATCAACTGTATCTCTACCAAAATTGGCTAGCATGAGTTGATTAGATGAATACGGAATATTAATTGTTCACGAAAGTAATCTGTAGACTCTCTATATCATTTTTATGTAATAATATGACGTTTGACTTTTAACTTACCTGATAATCAATGTTCATGAATGTTAATATTGTAAAATTATTAAGTCTAAAGCCTCCACCTTTTTGGGAGACCTTCATTATCGTTAATAGGTTTACCATATTCATCTTGAACGGAACTTTTATTCTTTTTATTTTGTCTAGGTGTGTTTTTAGCTTTTTAATATTTTTTTAAATTAAAACGTGTTGTTCAACATGTTCTTGAATAAGTTAACTATATAGTATATAACAATAATAAGTAAACTTCAAACCGTTACATCGTTACATTTTATCTCAAGGCCTTTTTACTGTACAAGTGCTCACGACATTAGTTTTGAACATCGTTATTTTGTCCAGAGATTTAGGTCCAGTTGAGGCCAGTTGTGTGCAACGTGGTCACCACTCAAGTACATGGAAAAACTCTTAATGACAGATAACGTTGGACAGTAATACATTAGTCCAATGGCCTTACCCATCACTTATTAATACAATAGATATGCAAAATAGCAGGAAGTTACTACCGTAACATTTTATCTCAAGGCCTTTTTACTGTACAAGTGCTCACGACATTTGTTTTGGACATCGTTATTTTGACCAGAGATTTAGGTCCAGTTGAGGCCAGTTGTGTGCAACGTGGTCACCACTCAAGTGGAAAATCTCTTAATGACAGATAAAGTTGGACAGTAATATGTACATTATTCCAACGAACTTACTCTTCAGTTATTAATATAATAGATACGCAAAATAACAGGAAGATCAGTAACTATTATCTGTCATCGGATATGGTGAAATGATCCACGAAGCAAATTGATTAAATAATTTTTTTCAACTCATCGTGACTATTTCATTGATCTCTCATCTCGAACAGCCTCAAGATTCTCTGCTCAACGAATAAAAGTATGATATAATTGATGACGTTAAAAATCTCTGAAGTTTTGATTATTATTTTTACTACTCAGTAAAATGTAAGATTACTGGAGTTCCAGATTCCGAGAATTCCCGAGCAATAGAATCGAAGTGTTAATGAGTTGCGAGTTCTGTCGAATGTATGAAATTGACTGTTAATAACCTTTCAACACAACGATTGGCTGCAAAAATTCCATCAATTCGCGCTGGAGCAGTATCGTCGAGTATTCTCTAGACCTCCTTAACTATGAGCAGAAACTCGTGCAATAGTAGGTCATTAATTGATCGGAGCCAGTACTGGATTAGCTAAGCTGCGGTTAAAGGAATAGAAGAATGAAGTCAAAACTTAGTTGCTTGCTGTAACTGTCACAACTCAGTAGTTTGGGAATTCAATTTTGAATTGTTCACTCGCATTGCATGTCGCCAATAGCATTAAGAAATGCGGTTTCATTTATTAATCTAATTCTTTATTGTACCTAAAGATACCTACTATTTACAAAAGATTGATTTAATACTGCAGTCATTTTAGTCCTCCAAGCAGTATCAAGACCAAGGTCCCACTCAGCGCTGACAGAACTACATAACGAAGTGCGACAGCAAAACAGCTAAAGTAGGCAGCATCCTTGTTCCAAAGCCGAGTGAAAATTTGTACTTGGCTGGCACTATCCAAAGCCATGGAAATCAAAATCGTTGTCATGTCAAAGTTCCGAACCATACGGTAAACCAATTCGTACTCAACACTTCACAAAGTTATAAAACGTATTACTAATATCGAATAAACAAAGACACAAATATTTGAAATGTAAAATGTTAAAATACTATTCCTTCACCATTTTTCCTACTAAATTGATAGCAATTTATTAAAGTGTTTCTAAACAATTATTGTGATACGAATCTTTGAAACAACCTTTATTGGATTCATTAAGTTATTTGAAACTATGAAGCAATAACTTTGTTTGACCTTTGATCGTAACAAAATTGCTTCATCTTCGATAAAATATTGATATTAATTAAGGACACTTTCCTGGTATTATTTTGATAGTTCAAAGTGCTCAAAGTACAAAGTGCTCAGCGTTATTTACAAATTACGTGATAATTGGGCAGCCTAAAATACCAACCAAAATATCATGGTGACCGATTTTAATGCCGCAACAGACGTCAGGAAAAGGTGCTTAATGGTAGGGCGCCACGATGATAATGTTATTGAAACGAAAATTGTTTATTTCGTCGTAGGAGCCAAAGCTCACTTAAGGAAAGTCAAAATTTTACAATACAAAGTCCCTACATAAGTTACAAATTTATTAACAAAGTAAAACATTGACAGGCCGGTTGCTCTACAAGTTAGTGAACTTAAGTGCTATGCCATCTAGGCCAAACTTTTCTGTGATGAGCAGGAATGTTTGTTGTGTGTCTGGGTGTAAACATTTATATAAGTATGTATTTAAAAAAAATATATATATGTTTATCAGTTGTCTGATCACCATAGTGCAAGTTAACACTTAGTTTGGGTTGAGATGGCCGATAAATATATTAATCAAGAACTTGGTGTACACGCAGGTGTGATATGTACCTACATATTATTAATATAATTCCACAAACTTCGGTTGCTTTTTATATACCGCCCTCGCTGTCTGTGTATTTATTCTACAGCTAGACTGGTAAAGAATGCTTTTAGCATTAAGTCCACCTACCGTACTTCTTCTTAGGGTATAATAAAGTTTTAAATAAATAGATATCGAAACAACAAGGTTATCTGTTGAACTTAGCCCTATAATCCTTCGGAGAGGACGTGTACTGGTCGGTTCCAGTCATTATCGTTAGACACCAATCGTTACGCCACGTCCTAAGCCTTCGGACGACATGAACATCTTCCGATACTTGGTTTGGCACTAACCCCAACAATCCGCATTGGAGCAGCGTGGTGGAGTATGCTCTCGGCCTTGTCAGTATAAGAAGAGACTCGTGGTAGTAATGGGCCCAATGGCTTGAAGCAACCAGTGCTTACTAGGGAGTCGGTAAGAGGTGAAACTCACATCAAAATTCTCTGTTACACTTGGAATAAGAGCATCAGAAGGTGAAACCTTTAATGGAGCCATAGTTTAATATACAGAGAATTAAGTTGTACATTCTTGGCAAGTCTTCTTAGTGCCATTGATAATGGTCTCGATGACACATACTACTGAAAGCTGAAGTGGTGTTTTTAGCGTCAGCCACATTTTTGAAAATTCTCGACTTCTTGTCCAATTCGATTATCGACTAGTTTCTGTCCACATCTTCACCCGCGTAATCAGTTTATACTTTAATTATAATAGCCAGGGTTTTTTCAGACTTTGATCTACCTCTGTGGCAAATTTCTTTCAGATCCGTTCAGTGCGTTTGTGTGAACGATTAACAAAAATTCATTCATCCATCCTTAACATTTATAATTTTAGTGAATTATTTTTCGATATTGAGTTTTCGAGTAAGATCTCGATTTACATTCGAAAATTAAACTGTGTATGCAAGATATGTTAATACCTAAATTCATAAAAAACGCAAGTATCAAAAACGTTTCTCCGTTCTATATTTAGGAAAACATTTAAACATGTCGCCTTTTAGCACTATCAACTTTTATTAGGCAGGATCTGGATGGAACCAGACCACTTACAGTTTAAAAGACCGGCAGCTCATAAAAGAATAAAAGAAACTCGCTAGACCGGGTATGCATTCCACCTAAATGGTTGGTGTAAATCGTTCTTTAGATTGATTTTCCGGTTCAAAAGAAGCAGCGTGCGAGCAATTAGGCGAGTAAACACGGGAAGGGCTGGCCCCCTGTGTACACACGCGGCTATTTTCGTTACCACCCGCCGTATGAAAGGACATTGTGTAATAAAAAACACATAAAAGTTGGCGAATGAATACGCGTTGGAGTGAGCGAGAGATATATAACAATGTGTTAGTGGAACTTTTCTTTATGAGGTTTTTATGGAAATAGCTGATAAACGAGTTTGGGCTACCTCTAATTTGTTAGCGTCGAAAGATAGAAGTTCAGCTTATTGTGCTTAGCGTGGAAGGGAAGGAAGAAGAGAGAAGAAGGCCCAGCTAACAGCAAGGAAAGTAATAGCCGGAAAAGATAATTATCATCAGGACTATTGAATAAAGATATTAAAGTATACCTGCAGCTATCATCTCCTCACACGTGCGACTGACACGACAAATTGTCGCACATTCATGTGGTCGCAAGTTATTATATACACGAAGTTATTATTCACACGAAGGGCATTCACAAATTTACTTTAGTATCGCAACTTTACTAAGTGATTAGAAACAAATAACATAAGCAATTCAACACATTATTTATGTCATTACAACAATACTACATGCAAAACTCGCAGCAACGTATATTGTGCTTGGGTTCATACTGAACCATTACTGAGCGCTGCTTCTCCTCATAACTGAAGAAAGCCAAGAGGTTACTCGTTTTGCGCCCCAACTCTCTAAGTGGGGTCGCCTTAGATATAGGCTTAGAGGCCATCCAGCCAAAGCCAGCCTCAGTTGGTGTTTAGCGGGTATGCACCTAGGTTTATCGCGAGTCCCACGTAACCAGCGCATTCGGCTATGTTGGTATGCATGAGCATTCACCACCTCCCTCCCCTGCATCTCCGGGGGGTAGTCCTTTCTTCGTGTCTGGACGCAAAAAAAACAAAAAAAGGTTACTCCACCACACAGCGCGACAGTGAGCGCAGCATTATACTTCACGCAAATTCACATTTTTTATGGAAATAGCTGACAAACAAGCAGACGAATAAACTAATCAGGCGTCAGCTACACACATGAAACACTAAAGGTTTGTCAATTGCTTTTTCATCCACGAAACAACTCACAATCCATCCTGCCGACATTTTAGTCGTTGCCTAATCGCAACCCTGTCACGCGTGAGAATAGGTCCTAAATCCGTTATTGCTGCCTATAAATCAAACATAGAGAAAATTAATCGAGAATAATGACTGGATAATACTAATCCGAATTAATTAGAAGCAACTCTCATTATCAAGTGAACAGAAAAGAAGATAATATGTTTATTCATTCGGAAAATGAAAACTCAGTTCGTTGAACAACTTTAATAATTAATAATTCGTTAGGGGATGCTAATGACGTTTTAATGAATATTGAATAAACCGCCAACAATTGATGATGTTTTGAATTTAGAACTTCTCGTTATTCAATGGATTTAAGTTTTGTGAGTTTTATTTATTTCAATTGTTCATTAATTAATGGATGTGGACGATACGGCACAGAGCTTTCCTGATACTGAGGAGGCCCAGAGTACTCCACCACGCTGCTCCAATGTAGATTGGTGGAAGGGTTACTACCAACTCAAGATATTTTTTTGTCATCTGAAGGCCATCGACATTCTTAAAAATTTGCTATCTAAATATAATAACCAGGACCGACGGCTTTAAGTGCCCTCCAAAGCACGAAACCGCTCATGAAATTGCCCAGTAGTCTTCCATCGTCCTACCGACCGCGCCCATCTTAACTTCTATCGCCTAGAAGGAATCAAACCGCCTATCAACGCTCTGTATTTATATTGTGTATTGCTGTACAAACACTTAAGATAATTATAACAGTATATTTAGCGTACAGTATAGTATCTTATATAATGAAAGGCAACGCATCGGATATCGAGTGGTAAAATAATAACAGATTCGAACAGAATGATACAATTTGTTTGGGAGATAACTATTGGGGAGAATCAATTAGACGGGTCGGTCAATAACTTGGAACAGATCTTAGACCAGGAGTGTCTTGTATATATCGTCGTGGTCACAACTGGTCTCGGGTCTCGTCCCACAATGTCTATTTTATTAAAAAGAGTACCGGGAGTCTTTTTCCATCGGCTTTTTTTTCCTACTGGCCTATACTAGCGTACATAGTCCTAAGTTTGTATTATTTATAAAGCCGATGACAGATTTGTCTATTGAGACTTTATGCTTTATCAAAGAATTCATTTAAATATTTTTTTATAGTTTGTTAATAAATTTATAACTCAAGTAGGGATTTTGTATTGAATTTTGACTTTCGTTAAGTGAGCTTTTGGTTCCTAAGATGAAATAAACAAATTTCAATAACTTCGGTAACTTTATGGAAAACTTCTAATTTTCTTCACCATGTGTTCCTTCACCAAAGCACCTGGTAAATTCTACTAAACACTAAACTTTTGAAAATAAAAGCAGAGCGCGCGGTTCGAACTAAGGACCTACCGTTTGAGCGACCTACGTTCAAACTATTAAGCTATTACCATTTATAATAGGAAGTTGTTAATAATAAGAATGTATGAATATTGTGTATGTAATCTTCTGACTTTCATTAAGTGAGCTCGATGTTCCTATTATGAAATAAAATATTTTGACTTTGACTTAGATTATAAGCTACAAGCATTATAAATTTTCACTAGGGGAGCTGATCCATGCTTATTAATGTCATATTAACAAGTCATTAATGGGTCATCAACAGGTCATTAATAAAAGCCAAAATTACGGACGATGAAAAAAAACAAAATTTATAGTTAGCTCCTGAGCACATATTAATGTGTTGTATGTACAAATGAGAAAAGATAAGAGAGCAAATAAGCGTCAAGCCCGAGCGGACACACCGCACCCCTATCTCCCCACGCGAAACAACGGGGGAAGTTGGGGTAAGTTTTCTGAACTGTGTTATCGACACTGAAATAACGGAGCGTTCCACTATCTTTGTTGCGCAAAATTGTGGTAATAATTTCGTATATAAAACAATCTTATCTAATATTATAAATGCGAAAGTAAACTCTGTCCGTCACCTTTTCACGCCTTCACTACTGGACCGATTTTGATGAAACTTGATACAGAGAATGGAACTTTAGGAAAAACATAGGCTATTTTTTTTTGGGAGAACAGGCTTGTAGGGGCCGAAATAATCCCCTTTTTATTCATGTTGTTCAAGCTGTTAACTATCAAAGATTCCTAACACATTGTCTTCAAATGTGGCGTTGAAGATAGGGGGTGAATAGGAGGGGCAGGTGAAGAGAGGGTTGGAGGAAAGGAGGGTAAAGAGAGGGATATACCACGCGGATGTATTCACGTATATAAAAATAATATAATAATGCCGCACTCAGAGTAGATAATGGTTACTAAAATTACTGCTTTGTAGAGAATATGTATACAAAAACTGTACCTATTAAAGTATTCATTATTAAATATTTAAATAAGTATTGGTCACAGAACAAGTACAGAATACAAATAAATATAGACACACTCACACAAAAAAAATTACAACACACAACATCATTCACAAATTCATGTTCTGACATCCTTAATTTCATGAAGGCGTTAACAACCTTTCAACCTATTGAATTTTGTTTTATACTTTATTGTTTTTATATTATTATTTTATATTATTATTTAGTTTTTATATTATAGTTATAATTTATTGTTTTTCATTTTTATACACTTTATGCATTTGTCACCGAGCAAATAGCATGATTTACAAAGTAAAATGTTTTAAAAATGTAATGGAAAAAGAGTTAAGAACTGATAGAACAGGTCAAA
>DWJZ01008101.1:0-11600 GCA_018249125.1 Asbolis capucinus
TTCCTTGAATTATGCATCTATAATTAAAGCTTGTCTTTTTAATTTTTTTTAATAAACCTGTTTTTAAATGTAGATTTATATCATTAATTAAAATAACTAATTAATACAAGTAATTAAATAATTAATGTAATTAATTAATAGTAACAAAATCATATCCTTATTTTAAAAGTATGTTTACAGTTTTCTACCTCTATCTCATTATAAAATAAGTTTCGTATATACCCAAGATCCTAACAGCTGTGTGGGTGCTAGTTACAATGTTCCAATTACCATTTCACCTACGTACATTACATAACCATTTAATCCGTTAACCCTACTCGGTTACTGTTATAATTAATGTAAACGACAATTTATTTCTAAACTCATTTGTGTGTGTGTTTTAGTCTGTGCTAATGTTATGAGAGAAAAGATTTCGTTGTTTGTTGAGGAGAATAGACTTCGAAATTATTGACAAATTCATGCTATTAGAATCCTACTTTATCCTGGATTAACATAGGCTATAAAATATTTTCAAAAATGGACAGTGTCGGTTTGAAAAGTTCGATAATAATTCAACGTGTGAAAAATTTAATAAAAAATCGGTATGTCGCGTTGGCTGCAGAAATGATTGACTATAGAGCAAAGTGATGTACTACAGTTTTATAGAGGATATAAATATCTACAAATAGTTCTGCGATACCATATGTTAACTGTTACAGGTATGTTACAGTAACTACTTTTTTCTGGTAACTGGGTTTTCGACCCTCTTACTTTATACACTCATGACCCTGTAACAGTAAATATATATTATTCCTTATTTTTTTCAAACTTCAATGCTGGATTCCTCAATTTACAGGATTGCTTCGAAGATTAGAAAATTTCTTCTATCGTTTCATAACATTTTTATAAAATTTAATCTTGACAAACTTGATTAAAAAATTATCTAACTAAAAGTGAAGGACTAAACCAAAACGTTCATTAAAATAATTATATTAAGATCCGATTGCACACACACACAAATACATACAGAAAATCCAATCACACCTACATAATCGAATAATATTATAACTGCCACGTCATCGTAAATATCCCGGGAATATAAGCATTTGGCATTTGGGCGTTAGTAATTTGCACGAGGAAATCCTGGCTATATCCGTAATGAAAAATAAAATAACCGAAGGAAGAGGAAAGCTACATTTCTAGTAACTCTTTGAAGTCGGTTCGAATATCGTAAACTAGTCATCGTAGCTATAATTATGTTTTGGGTAAATATTATAGTTCTTACCAGTGGCGTTTCTATAGAGTGGCAAAACACGCATCACGCCACGGACTCTCAGCCTGATGAGGCCCCTGGGTCAGTAACCAGATATTTTTAACAACATTTAATAAATTCTATAACACTCTATATATGCAGTACATTCATCGTTTCAATCCATGACGACTCACTTATTGAGCACGGGTCTTTTCTCTGAATGAGAAGGCCACAGTCCACCACGCTGGCCAAGTGTGGATTAGCAGACTTCACACACCTTATCATTACATACCTATACCACTACTGGGCTCGGGTCCACTCACAATGTTAAGTGTACAGGTCATAGTCTACAACGCTGGCCAAGTGTGGATTGGCGGACTTCACACACCTTTGAGAAAATTATGGAGATTTCTCAGAAATTCAGGTTCCTCACAATGTCTTCCTTCACCGTAGCAAGTGATAATCAACTTCTGATACTCACATAACTTTGAAAATAAGAGACGCTCGCAGGTTTTCAACCTAGGTCCTCCCAAGCCACAAAACTATCCAACGGGCATATAACGCTTTTTCCTTATTATATTCCCGACACAGATATATCTCCGACATCTACGAATTCACTTCACTATAATCGGCGTAAAAAACTTTGTATACAAGTTTTAAATAAAAATACAATAAGATAAATAGAAGTGACACAACAAAACTTGTTTACGTAAAACTCTTTCGCGTCAGTTCAATCAAACACTGATTGATTTATCAATGTGTTGTTAACAAGCAAGCGTGGTTCGAATCAATTGTGCCCCAAACATACATTACCTATAATTTCTTGTACATTTAGTAATACGCGTAAAATTTTGACAGGCCGGTTGGTCTAGTGGTTAGTGAACCTGACTACTAGACCGAAGGTCGTGGGTTCGATTCCTACCCAGGTCAAACCTTTCTGTGATGAGCAGGAATGTTTGTCCTGTGTGTCTGGGTGTGAATATCTATATAAGTATGTATTTAAAGATATATTTGTATGTTTATCAGTTGTCTGATCACCATAGTACAAGCTAACGCTTAGTTTGGGGTCAGTTGACCGTGTGTGATTTGTCCAAAGATATTTATTTATTGTAAAAATAGGCGAATAGTTCAGGTGCTTTTCACGTTTTTAAATTAACAAGAGTTTTATTTATAAGTCAAAAAAGTACATGAAGTAAAAAAGTAGAAATAAGTACCGTACTTTTAAATTAAATTATGATTAAAATTTAAAGTAATGATAGACAGTCTAGGATATCAGCGCAGCCCCCATAAACGGGGTTATTTTTTGGGAAAAAAAAAGCCCCTAATTTTTGTAATATAAAGTTTCATTTACGTTACATAGGTTTTTTCTTAATGAAATTCCTGGGAATTTCAGGAAGGAAGGAAGGAAGTATTTCAGGGTCTGGAAATTGGAGTATTTCTTTCATCATATTATTTAAGTAACACGTTTGTTTTTGCTACTTAAAGATCTTTCCGTTTACAAAACCTCCCACGTAACACCGTTATCAACTTTTTCGAACGATTTATTTAATTTTTTTATAAACCACGGCGGATTCAGTGTCAAGTTATTGTCTTGCAAATACATATGTATGTGTATGCATGTTAAATTCCGCTTTTTTAGATTCAGAAGTCTCTAAGCCAGAATGCGAACAGACGAATAGATGAAATGGCGAAATAAAAACGCATAGTGCAATGATTGGGGCACAAAATTTTCTTCGGGACCCTAAAATATATGATTTACATTTATTTTAACGGTTTACATTTAACATACATTTCGTGAATAGCCGTAAAAAATAAAAAATAATTTTGCATTACCCCATAAAATTACGTTACTGCTGATAATATACAAATCTCATCCAAGAAGTAAATCAGATAGAAGTCCAGTAACACGAGCGTATCGAATCCGGTGTTTATTTACACGCTTGTCAAAAGTTCGACACACGGTGCGTATTTATAGACGCGGAGGTGCGCCCGGTCGGTGACCTCTTGTGACATAATCATAAAACACGGACGTACAATGTTAAACAAAAGCTCCGAACCGGTTTAAACCGGTTCATTTAAATACCGGTAAATATAACGATTATTCATTTACCGGTTAATGAAGTGAGTGGTTCATTACAATAAAGATTTCGCCGGTAATCTACAAACAATCGTTCAGTCCAGTTTTGATACCAAAATTAACCGGTACATTTAGTTATATGTAGCGAAACGGTTAGAAAAACGGGATCACGTAAAATATTAGCGAAATATAAATAGTAACATGTCAATCTCTCTAGAGAAATGTCTTTTCTGTTATCGTTCACGCTAACTCAAAAATGTATCGGAATTACGTTTGGTGCACTAAAATGTGGCATTTGTCTTTCCGCAATAAATGTCATTCGAATAAATTTTCGAACCAGCATTTTGCGTGAACTCTAAAAGATATTTGTTTCTACTCTTAAGAAATACATCTTCATAAAAACCGGTATAATATAACCTTTAACCGATATTTATTTAGGTGTGAGACCAATGACCGAAACCGTTTTAGAAATTTTACCGGTTTCCTGGACATAACCATAAAAATTTAAACGCACCTCTTAAAACACTAGATGGAGCGATATGACGTAAAAGGATTTATGTACGGTTGTCGTGTTATTCCTTCTAATACGTCACGACTTTGTAATTGTTCCGGTTAAGAACCATTTGTCTGACTTAATGTCGGTAGCAGTGAAGTCTTAACTATCACTTTATCGGTTTTTAGCTGCGTCATCGGTAATTCTGGTTTATCATAAGCTGTATTTCTGATTGAGAAATAGAGACGGTGGATGCTTCAAATTTCTTCGTGTATATTATTAAAAATTGAATATATAGATAGTACGTATAGATATGCGTACGTAAACTCGTAAATAATACAATAAGCAATTCAAGTTTTTGCTATAAAAATAAATGAAATCTTTATGAGAACATCGGAATAGGTGTTCCTGCTTTATTTGATGTCAAATATAAAAAAATCTAGGTTCTATTCACCTTGAGGAGGTTGATACTAGAACTATTCTGCTACCAAAAAGTCAGTCCAACCGCGAAAATGTATATGTCAAAACAATGCACTGTGATTCGTCCAAATTATCTCAAATAACAAATCCCAATTGTTACTTGACGTTACGCGTGCAGTGTGTCATTTAAGGTGAATGGGTCGAATATTTTGTCTGTAACAGATTCCTAAATAAACTCGATTTGAATTTGACTAGCACTTCTTAAGAAAAAAGACGAAAGGCGGAGGAAATACTGAAATGAAAGTATAAATTCACCATCAAAAGACCATCCCCCATATGGATTGACAAAGTTTAGCTTATTTGAACATCCTTTCTCTACAATTATTTATGAGTATTCCAGGGCCCTTTGTTTACTTGACCTATAGGCTAAACAAACCGTCAATCATATCCGAACTGATCGCCTGTGTATGATAAAAGGATGTATCGTCCTTGATAGAACGAAATGTGGGGCGCAGATGTGTTGAGTGGTTTGAGAGTTTACTGCACTTTCCAGGAATCTACGAATGACTTCTTATCAAATACCTACGCCACAAGACCGCAAGTCTTGTGTAAATTATAATAATAGTGAGTACCCGTTCATTGCAACCCATAACTGTTTTACTGCTGGGTTTGGGGCTCCACTTATAATGTGAGGGTTACAGAACATCCACGCTGGCTAAATGAAGATTGGCGGACTTCACACCTTTGACGTTTTGGACAAATTTCAGGTGTACATCTTTCCTCATGGACTTTTTCTTTTGAGAACATAACTTCGAAAATTTGAGGTGCGCGTAGTATTTGAACGCAGGACACCCGTTCGAGAAACCAATGTTCAAAGTACTTAGTAACCATTAGAGATTTAAAATTGAAGGATGTTGTTTTTAGGTCAGTGGTTCGTAACAGGTGGTCCGCGGGCCACTGTTAGTCGAATGATCCCAGAAAGCACCAAAAGTGGTCCGCGTAGCCATATAACGGCGTAACTCTTATGAGTTACTCTAAAAATAAACGTCCTTACTTATAATTAGGAAAACAATAAGACGCAACTTGTATAATAGATATTAGATTCGTACTCTTTAGAGTTACGCCCTTATTGTATTCCGTCGTTGTTATGTTCATGTCTAAACGGTACTCGGCTTTCATCAAAAATGGAAGGCTTAATCTTATAGTTCCGTTAAAGCTGTTTCTCTTCGTCTGGGCGGGGTAAGGTAATAAATTGCCAAGTTAAATAAATATGATGGCATTCTGTACCAGGTAGATTGAGTAGATTAGTGATTAAGTAATCTAAAAGATTACGTCCAAACTCATTCCTAGGGAAATAACAAGGGCGCAACTCCTATAAGTTAACTATAGAGTTACGTCCTTATTGTGTTCCGTTGTCGTTATGTTCATATACTAAACGGTACTCGGCTTTCATCAAAAATGGAAGACTTAATCATATAGTTCCGTTATAGCCGTTTCTCTTCGTCTGGGCGGGGTAAGGTAATAAATTGCCAAGTTAAATAAATATGATGGATATAGTTTGTATTGTAACATAAATTATATTTTAATGAACAGTTTTATTGTCTGTCTGTGGTAATAGGTTAAGAGTTTGTTAAAGATTTTACTGGCCATGTTAATGTTAAAAAAATTTACTGTTTTTACACAGACATATATAAATATTTAAAATTTAGTAGTTGCATAATTCATTAATTTGTTGAAATAAAAATAGGAATTTGATAGATAATAAATTGTCAGTTAAAATTATATCGTTAAAAATACATAAAAAATAATAATTAAGGTTAGAGCCAGGAAAGGGTTACACGACCAATATAACATAATTATGTCGACAACGGAAACAGGGAGGGCGTAACTCTTATGAATTACTGTAAATAATTACGCCCTTACTGTTTTCCATTTGTTCAATTTGTATGGTAAAAATCTAGATTGAATTTACCAACTTGTAAAATTTTTATGGTTTCGTACACATCACGCGGGCGATGCTACGGGTTGAAACAAGTTTTTATATTTAGCAAAACATTTGCTGGGTCAATTAGTTTATAATATTGAATACTCCTAAAAAGCGGAGATAGTGGTTAAGAATTCTACCTCCTACTCGGGGGGTCCGGGTTCAAATCCCAAAGTGCGTACTTCTGACTTTTCGGAGTTACGTGCATTTTAAGCATTTAAATGTCACTCGCTATAACAGTGAAGGAAACCATCGTGAGGAAACCTGCATGCCGAAGAGTTTGCAGAACTCAAAGCTGTGTGAAGTCTGCCAATCCACACTTGGCCAGCGTGGTGGAAGCCTTAACCTCCTCATTCAGAGAAGAGACCCGTGCTCAATAGTAGGCCGTGATGGGTTGTGATTGGATTTTATAAATAACGCGAGTGTGTGTAAACTGGTGGATGTGTTTAGTAGCGGAATGGCCAAGTCGCATTTGTCACCGTTTTGCTTCAGTTTTGTTTGAAGTGGACTATCTTCGCTCGTCTCGAACGGAAACTCCGTTCCTAAATTAGATAAATGTTGTCGTTTCTTTATGATGCTTCATGTTTTATTTATTGGATTTATTCATAAAAATATTTAACTTGGAGAAAACTAAATAGTAGTTTTGAACTGAAAATAGATGAAATGGAATTTTAAGCATCTTGACTTTATTTAAATATGTACATATTTAATCTTATGGTATTGACTGATTGACTGGTTCAAGAGCCTAGTAAACCGGCTAGGCTGGAGGTCGAGGATTCGATCCCCAGCTAGTACAAAGTATTTTGTGATGTGCAATACAAAAAAATATCAATAAAAGTAGATATGTATTTTTATCAGTTGTGTGATCACCATAATACAAGGTAATATTGAGTTTGGAGTTAATGGCCGTATGTTAGTTGTCGTGATTTAATTATATACAAACAAATATATATACTTATATATGTATATTTATATGAATGAAATTATAAGTCAGGAGTTTATTGGGTGGGGTTCGCTTTCGTAGAAATGCGTTTTCATGTATTTTTGACAAAAATACATATATATTTCATATACATATGTATACCGAGCAATGCTCAGTCCGCCTCATATATATTAAACATATATTATGTTAAAAACTTTAAAAATGGTATTACCCGGGTAGGTATAAAAGAGTCGCCGTCTTCAGAGGCACTTTCAAACAAAAAAAACCATTCAAATTACATTCTGATTTATTCAGTAGTTTTTGTATGAAAAACTGCACCCATCCATTCACACAAACTTTGTATGTATGTAGCATCGTGTTGCCTCGCTAATAGATTTGCAATATCGGCAACTTCTTACGATAATTTACTCACATTCATATTAATATCAAACAATATTCCGTTATTATTAAATGTTTACGGTGAATCTGTTTTTGTATAATAACTACAAGAATGTTAAGTGAGTTCATATAAATACTCTTTTAACTTCAACACGCTGAGCACTGGCCTCTCGTCATACTGAAGACACCTAGGGAATACTTCACTCTGATCCAATGGTGGAGGGGTTAACGAGTAAACCAAGTTTTTATGACACCTTAAGGCCTCCGACATGGCTTAACGATTCATATCTAACGATTACCACCAGAGCTGATTGCGTGCTCTTAATCACGGAAGCACTACATTTTTTGCTACTAGCGGTCAACCATCTTCTTGCTGACCGCCTGTTCTCATGCTTAACTTTTGCGATCGACACAAACCGGGCTACGAACAGTTGATAATTTATTGTTTGTTAAACTCCTTGAATATCTGTTTACCTGGTATGAAAGAGATATGTAGTTACCAATCTTTTCAACCCAGTCTTGAACTTTTCGGTCGTATTTCTAGATGAAGGCTTTAAATACTATACTATACATCATGGTCTATCATTATTGATGCAGTTCACCGTTCAGGGATAGTAGTTAAATTAGTTAGCTTAATATTATGTAGGAAAATAATTGTTAGCTGATATTATAGATATGAAATTTCAGGTCTGTATACGGATACAATTAGGTATATCGGTTTTCAGAAACGTTACCGATATGTTATTATTTCTGATTGTCCGTTAGTTTCGGATAGCTTCAGTTACGGATTTACCAACTCGTAAATAAAAACATGACATGTTATAAATGAGCTGACGTTATGTTAGAACTAAAAATAACAAACTTTATATAAGTAAATGTTTGAAGATGAATGCTTGTTACTCTTTCACGCAACTACTGAATAGATATCAATGAAATTTGGCACAGAGATAGATAGAGTAATAACAAATTGGCTATTATTCATCAATGTACCAGACGGGTGAAGCCGCGGGAGGACATAAGTTAACTAGTGATAAGAATAGAAATAAAGTGACAAGTCGTAAACACACGACAAAAACACATCGATTCACAGAAATCGTGAGTAATACGCTTATTTTGAAACACATAACAACTTGACAACTGTATGGCATTATATTTAGAATAACTGAAATCTCGTAGGATTATTGAAATTAATAATATGTGTGTGTGACTAGAATGGGCCACACAAAAAGGGGCAATTAATTACGTGACGCCTATAGGGGGTCTAGGAAAAAAATTGCCAATATCGCAAGGTAGGGTGGAAAAAGAGGTTCGGGAAAAAATCTACAAATAGGGGGGTAGTTCGGAAAAAAAACTACAAAATGGGGGTACGGGAAAAAATCTCCAAATACCATGGTTTTGGAAAATTCTACAAATATAACCAGGGACGGAGGTCCATGAAAAAATCTACATACTTCACAAGGAACGAGGGTCCGAGCAAGAATCTACAAATATCACAAAAGGAGAGGGGGAATCCGGGGAAAAAATCTCCAAATGTAAATGGGGGGTCTTTGATGATACCTCAGGAAGATTAATTGTGTTAATTTTCGAAATAAATACACATAAAGTTATTAAAAGATATGCGTTTTAGAGTCGCTAGGGCTGTTAAAAAATTACAACTCACAAATTATAACTTAAAATATGTTTTAGGGCTGTTAAAAAATTTTTACTCACATTTGTGGGCAGTTTTGCAATTTTGCAACTCACAAATTACTACTTAAAATTTGTTTTAGGGCTGTTAAAAAATTATAACTCACATTTGTGGGTAGTGAGTTTTGCAATTTCGCAACTCACAAATTACAACTTAAAATATGTTTTAGGGCTGTTAAAAATTACAACATAAAATGTGTTGCCTAATATTAGTAATGTTGACTGTTTTAATTCTACTAATAGTTTAAGAAAATTCACAATTACGATGAAAATGGCTTTTGTTGCAACATACAATTTAGGCAATTTGGGTTCATTAGTTAATGATTTAACCGAGTGTAAATTGGTTACTATCTATAACATTACAATGCTATGTTTAACACGAGACGGCGGCCGAGCAAGATTCGGTTATTAATCTTACTAATATTACAAATGCGAAAGTTTATGAAAATGGATGTATTGATGTTTATATCCTTCACGCAAAAACTACTAATCCATTCAGAATAAAATTTGGCACAGGGATAGATTGTAGTGTGGAATAATCTATAGTCTATCTTTTATCAAAATACTTATCACGCGGGGGAAGCTGCGGGCGGAAACTAGTTAATTGCAAAGCTCCTAATATTTTTATATTACGGTGTATTCAACATGTCTTATCTTACTTTGTTACATATATGGCGGGATTCAATCCATTAATTGTCCACTACGGAGCACAGGTCTTTCTTCATACTGAGGAGATCGAGGGCATACGTTACCACGCTGCCCCAATACTGATTATCGGAGCAAATATTTTACATATCAACCATGTTAACTAGCAAATTTTATCATTCATTTCTCTTAATTTAGTAGGTATTTGAAATATGTATGTTCATAAATAAAATTTAGCTTTAATAATAGTGTGGTGTACGTAAAGTTCTACTTTGTCGATAAAAGACAATATTTATAACCGATAAATAATTATCACTTAGTATTCACAACACTAATAAACATCCATTAATCCCATCCTTGCACATAAATCAACGAAACGTCAAAATTTTGGCGCGAAACAGATTTTTTTTAAACGGTGTACTATTGCCCAGATGTTGGTTAATCACTTTTAATAAAATTTAAATAATAACAACAATATACTGCACGATGTTGACAGTAATTTTCGTCTGATGTTGCGCGGACATGACATCGCAATGTGGGAACGCGCGTGGTCGATGCGCGCGCGACTGTTACTAACCTGGGCAGTCCCAAAAGCTTTACTCGAAGCGCTAGAGCGGGACGGACGCCCTAAAGCTTTGTAGGTGAAAATTAGCGCAAGCTTTTTCCGTTCTGCCCCCTAGACAAATCTTTTCTGTTATCGTTCACGCTAAACTCTAATTCAAAAATGTATGGGTTACGGTTATTGCGGAAAAACAGACGTCATATTTTCTGTATCTAATGTCATTCCTTTTTAGTAGTACTAGCGTTTTGCGTGCGGGTTAACAGAAAAGGAGTCACAAAGTACTGTAGTAAATTCGATAATAGTGTAGCGTTATTTGTCACAAGGACATTCGGTTAAGCTGTACTTTGTCATAGATACGTTTTTATCACGGCTACAAGTTGAATGTCAAAAAATGCGTCCGTTTGTTCGTACGCAAAGAGCAATATGGTATCATTTGATATTTAAATATTTTCATAATTTGGTTGTGACCTATTTCTATAACTACTAATATTTTAAATGCGAAAGTTTGTGAGAATGGATGGATGTTTGTGAATCCTTCACGCAAAAACTACTGAACGAACCCGAATGAAAGCTGACACGTTATCTTCTGGAAGAGCACATAGACTTCTTACATTTGTTTGGTGAAGCCACAGGCACGGTACGGTTTAAAGACAATTTAATAACAATTGGAACTGATGGCTTTACATGCTCTCAGAAGTACAAATTGTTTGCAGTCATATTATATTACTACTGAGCTTGGAATTCCAATTTCAAATTAGATTTTAAAACGGTGCAACCCCGACGTGGTGTATCTTCCTTTGACATCTTGCATCTCGACTTGTCACGAGTATGACACCGTTCAAGAGGCCTTTGTTCCTGGACAAGGCCTCATCCGGGATGGGAACCGACACTTGACCTACCGTATTTGGACCCTTTGTGTACCGGATAAAGGAAAGCGTGACATCGTATTCGGGCACAAAAAAAAAAATATGAATACGGCTCTGTTATTATAATAAATTTTGTGACGCTGCGCCTCGTAAAGTTTATTTTAGAGTCCAAACGGGGTTCACCGGATTTGGGCTTGGGGATTACATTTGAGATAATTTATTTTATAATAATATCAAATTGATATAATCAATATTGATTTTTATTTGATATCAGATGGAATACTATGATTGGTAGTCCTACTAATATTATAAATG
>DWJZ01008102.1:0-11600 GCA_018249125.1 Asbolis capucinus
TTGACCTGGGTGGGAATCGAACCCACGACCTTCAGTGTAGCAGTCAGGTTCGCTAACCACTAGACCAACCGGCCTGTTTTTTTTTTTTTTTGTAAATATGATAAAAGTCTTCAATAGCGTTAGTATTGTGTAGATAGCAGAATCAACCGTACCAAATCGACCATTGAATCTCACAATCTTCGCACTCAATGAACTGATTCGCCGCTGACCTTTACTGAAAGGCAGTTTTGGGGAAATCTATTGCCTCTTCGAGCCCACAACTAATTTAATCAGAGGGAAATATAGCTGGTAAAAGTACGAAACTTTCGCAAAGTGCCTAAGGATTATTTATGGACTTATTGATTTTCTGCAAAAATTGAGTTATCTCACTTTGGGTACGCGCTTTTAGAGAACGGAGTTCGCGATGGAGACAATAAAGTACTGATTATCTAAAAGCATACGTAATAATAGAATTTCATAGATTTAACTAAATATTTGCAGATTGTCAGGAATTCATTATTAATTTTGGCACACCTACGATGGTTATTTTAACGTTAATTCGTTAATAGAACGACGACAAAGCCTTCAAATTATTCATTAATCAATATATTGTCAATATATGAATATAGTAAACAATAAATTAAATCACCATATATAACGCCTGCGCGTGAAAAAGATAACTTCTTTAATATAATAAAATAAGTTACAATAGCGGATTTATTTTAGTTTGAAGGACATAAATGCTCACTCGAAAAATAAAAAAGAAACAGTGGAAATGGGTAATCACATTTTTTATCATCATATTAATGTTTAGAACAAGTTGCATCAATAAGATCACGATCATTCTTGATTACGTCAGATCCGTTTAGTATCCATGACGATATAGAATTCAAAACGTTGTATTTCATAGTTGTTCTGTTTTGGCCAACGGCACACGTGCCTATTTCTAATATGCATGGGAGACAGGTACCGCTTCTTATAATTCGTCACTTTACATAATATCACTAGATTTCTTATCCATCGGTGTAAAAAAAACAAAAAATATACTATGATCTCAGAAAACATATAAATAACAATAAATATCTCAGGACTATTCACCTGTGGCCATCTGATCCAAAACTAAGCATTAATACTTTTGTGATCAAACAACTGATATATTTATAAATACTTAAATTTTATGTGTATTTTAAATTAATAAATAGATATTTCTATTACACCAAGACAGAACAAACAAGCTCACCACAGAAAGTTTTGTTCTGGATGGCGATCGAACTAACTCCGGCTCAGTAGTCAGCTTTCCTAACCGTTAGACCTGCAAGCCAGTTGAAAGTTTATTCAACGTAACCGTTCACATCTTCCTTACCCATCTCTAAAAAGAAGCAATATGATATCCATATTTAAGGAATACAAGGGACGTCTGATTCCAATAGAGAAACTTCTCGATTTAATTTATAAACTTGTTTGCTTCAACTCTTATCGAGTGTGGAAAGTTTCAAGAAGTCGTACAAAATTAAAAGAAAGTGTTGTACTGTAGGATAGCAAATAGAAAAACAATCGAAATTAAATAATCTAAAAAATAAAACTTATAGAATTACATCTTTACGAATAATAAAACTGTAACAGGTTCAAATGTATATTAAATATACATATACATATTTTTTTAGTTTGAGGCAGGGAGGCTTTGTTATCGATGTAGAGAGCAAAACATTTTTTTTTTGGATTTATTGTCTGTTCGAGCTTCATGCAAAAATCATTGGACAGATTTAGATTAAACTTGGCATCATCGAAGTTTAAGACCCGGGAATGATTATAGGATAGGTCTTATCCCAGTAAATGGCTTAGTTTTTGCAGCATAAGAGGTTAAAATTAGTACGGCAACTTCGACCAATCATAACCAACCATAAGACCAATTTAGATGAAATTTAGCATGTTTATAGCTTATGTAAGGACAACGGATGTAGAATACTTTTTATTCCAGAAAACTAGTTTGTTCCTGTGGGATATCAGGTTAAAATTTGTATGGCAATTCTGACACCAACGGACCACTTTAGGCACAATTTTGCATGTTTGTAGCTAATATGACGAGAAGGATTTTTAGATATCTTTCATCCAATCTTCTTCCGCAGGGCAGTTTCTAATCAACAATAATTATAAGACAATAACAACTAAATTTATAGAAGAATTTTGGAATTAATTAGTGATATGGTTATTATGAATTGTTAAATCAAATTTAAATGGATATATCCACTGACTGTGCTTAAGAAAAAATGTGTTTTCATTTAATATACTTATAATTCCAAAAATTACTGTTTTTTTGGATCTATTTCTTAATTAAAACTAGTTTTACTTTCCCCCAAATTAATTTTATGTGTAGACTGCGATCAGTTATGTATGTTTTCAATATAGTGCACGCTTCGGAAGAACCTGATACCTGAAATAATTGTTATTGTGACATGACTGTAACAGTTGACTTATGGTATCGCGGACTTATTTGTAGATATTGATGTCCTCTACAAAACTGTAGTACATCATTTTGCTCAATAATTTTTTGACTTTGCTTAACAGTTTTTTTTCATACTTCTTGTACACGTTGGGTTACATTATCGAAGTGTTTATATACTAGTAGATCCGTATTGTTTTTTAAAATATCTCTATCACCTATATTTATCAGGATAATGCAGAATTCTAATGGTGAAAGATGATTTCAAATCGGCCTAGTACGTTCAGAGCATATTTGCCTCAAACATACAATCAAAACATTTCTCTTTATAATATTAGTATGTAGAAGGAGACAGCGGTCAGTTAGAGATTCTGTTCATGTATTTATTATAGTATAGATATTTTATATGTTATTAGTACATTAGTATAGTTAACTTATTGAAAATATATTTTTTTTAGTTTTCTCGCTGTGTAATGTTCCTGAAACAAAAGGTTAAGGTTGGTACTGTTCGCTGGTAAGATTCTGATATTGGAAATAATCTTCGCGAGATTTGTTCTTTGAAAGTTCTGATTTTGTATGGGCTTGTTAGGATATATTCGCTTGGCAATTGAAGTTCATTGGGCTTTATACTTGTCTTGAAAACTTTTATATTGATATTATTTAAATGCCTCAATATGACTTTTAATAATTTATTTTGGAATTGTATTGTTAGGTTCATGTATTTTATTGATAGCAGTGGCACGGTTTGAACATTGGTCTCTCGAACGGAAGGTCCTGGGATTTAACCCTGCCCGCACTTTCTTTACAAAAAAGCGATATGCGTATTAAAAGGTATCACTTGCTTCGGTGAAGGAAACATTGTGCGGAAACCTGTACTTTTTAGAGTTCCCCATAAAGTTCTCGAAGGTGTGAGTCTACTAATCCACCCGTGGCCAGCGTGGTGGACTGTGGCCTGTGCCCTTCAAACTGCGAGAAGAAACCTGAGGCCAGTAGAGGAACAGTTATGGGTTCAAAGATGATTTTGTCTTTCTTTCCTATAAACTTTGTTTAAATAAAAAGTTCTGAACAATTATTTAAATTAGCTCAAAATTAAAAGTATGTATTTTGTATTATTAAGCTTTAATAATTCCTATCATTGCATCTGAGGGCATGGCAGTGCCCCGTTAAGTCAAGCAAAGAGCAAGACAGTACCATACTTTCTCGATTTATTATCTTATACAATAAAATAAGCAGTTCTTGATCTCGATCCATTTTTCTTTTGTAGGATATCAATAAAATAGATGGTCGTATAGTTTGTAATAATATAATGAACATTTAAAATAATGGTTTTATTTAGATTCAATTCGCAGTAGGTAGCATAATAACTGAACATTCCACAAAGTTTAGTCTACATACATTATAATTACTGAACATTCCACAAAGTTTAGTCTACTTACAGGATAATTACTGAACATTTCACAAAGTTTAGTCTGCTTACATTATAATTACTGAACATTTCACAAAGTTTAGTCTACATACATTATAATTACTGAACATTTCACAAAGTTTAGTCTACTTACATTGTAATTACTGAAAATTTCACAAAGCTTAGTCTACTTACTTACATTATAAAAACTGAACATTTCACTAAGTTTAGTTCGCTTACATCATATTTATCGAACAGAGAGATTCGTTACATTCAGGTAGCCATATTTTAATGGTACTCTAATATACCCGAGTTGTTACTAACGGTTAGGAACAGGTTAATCATAACACTATAATGAGTCTTCAGACCTAGAATATCCTTGGAGACAGATATTTCCCGGTTCAGAGATAAACTTCCTAGTTTCACAAACTGTAAACGGAATGATCGAACACAGAGGACCAACGAAATTATTCGACGGTAGTTTTGACAAAACTTTCCTTTAACCGAACTGAAAACGTTTCTGTTTAGAATCAAGTGTAAATCCAAAATCCCTTAAGCCCAGATCCTTTTTACCAAAATATTATGTCAGTTGTTATTGAGAAATAGACCTTATGTCTATGGAAATAAAGGATCATAAGACGGTAATATGAAGTTGTAACTGAGTAAATGTGAGCGAATCCAAATGGAAACTTTATTTGAGAGCGACAATTGCCCAACTAGGTTTATCACCTTAAGTACTTGTCATATAAAAAACGAAAAGATTTTAATTTTATTTAATTAAAAACTAAATCTTACTTACTTGCCAGTTTTATTAAACTCAACTGGTAACTGCCCTCGTTTCGCTTCGAAATATTTTAACATGAAGTAGTTATTGTGACATAACTGTACTACATATACGGTGTTTCAAGAGATTGATATCCTCTTTAAAACTGTATAACATAATTTTGATGGAAGTTTCATTAATTTAAGCAACATGTACGATATATAGTTTTGTTATTTTTTTCATATTACACTTTTGACACACATTATCGAAGTTTTTAACGTTCTACCTTTTTTTCAAAATATTTTATAGCCTATATTCATGAAAGGAAATTAATGAAAAAATATTTTTTCTAATTGGCCTTGTCGCGTAAAAGAATTTAACAATGATCAAATCTTTTCTTTTTATAATATTGGTATAACCCAATTACTTAATTTTTTTTGGTAAACTATCAAGAAAGTTTGTTTCTTGGTGAATAGAAGTGTTTAAATATCATAATAAATAAATAATATAAATATGTGTTAATAAAGTCTGTTTTAATAAGGATTAATTTCGAATCTAAATGATTTTTTACCGACTTCAAAAGAAGGGAGGTTTTCAATTGATCTGTATTTTTGTTTTTTTTATGTACCTCAGAACTTTTTACTGAGTGGATCTATGTATTTTGATAATTCTTTTTCGTTCAAAAGCTTCTACCTACTTGTTAAGAATTCCCATTTTATGTAAAGTGACATTTAACGTGTACTTTTTTGAGTTTTACCTAATAATACGTATTTGATTATATATCAATAACAATGATGTTCTCATTTCATTAGTTGCCGAAGTCGTTGGAAGTCCGTTATTTAGTAATTATATTTTAGTTTTATATCTTAGTGATTAGTGTTTATTTATTTATTTAGTTAATATATTATAGTTTTATATCTTAGTGATTAGTGATTATTTATTTATTTAGTGAATATATTTTAGTTTTATATCTTAGTGATTAGTGATTATTTATTTATTTAGTGAATATATTTTAGTTTTATAGTTTAGTGATTATTTATTTATTTATATTTTTAATTACAACTTTATAATCACTCGTCCTAACTAGTAAAATTTTAAGTTACACAGCAAAAATTCTATTCTTAAATCTTCATATAGGGTATTTCATTTGTGTTTAATATATGTATTTTAATATTATATATTTTTAAATGTTCTACAATTGTTACAACAATAAAAGTTATGATAAAGTCACTTGAGAAATTCGTTCATAGCAACATTGTACTCTGAAGACGAATCTTTAATCCTTTATTTACGTTCTGGCTTTAACCCATCGATGGCCCACTACTGAGCACGAGTCTCTCCTCATGCTGAGGAGGCTTACAGCATACTACACCACGCTGCTTTAACGCGGGTTGGTGGAGGAGTGTTTAAGTTATTAAGGGATGAATTTGTCCAAAGATTACGTCACTACTTGCCATCTCGTGGCTTCGTAGTCAAGCAGTAACTTAATAAATATTAAAACAAAAATATAATAAATAGAATATTTAGTATATACAAGAATATATGTATATTATGTTTGGTTATTCTTGGTTATTAAGATTTTTTATATAAAGAGTACTAATATGTAATAAGTGCTATGATTAATACAACAACAGTTGGTGATGCTACAATAGAATGTAAACTCAAGTCAAGCCATTTTCTGTTTCTTATGTTGTAAACATCCCGCCAGTACCAACGACGCGTTTCATTAATCACCCGTAACGCGAAGGATTGGGATAAGTCGCCCGCGTGGGTGTCCCGTTCGATTACAATGTAAACTTCTTCAAGTCAAGAGTGGATAGGCTTTTAATAAGTTATTGTTTTTTACTATTGAAGACTTAACCTCCATTTACCATCAGGTAGGATCGTAGTCTAGCACTAACTTATCTAAGGTACAAAAAAAAATAAAAAAAATAAATAAAAAAAAAACAAAAAAAAATTTTTAAAGTCATCCTGAATTGAAATATAAAAACCATTTACTTCTAAATTTAAATTCAAAATTTGTTTGCATTATGGTACAATAATCTCATTCCATTTCTATCGCCCAACCATTTTAATAGGACAAGTCGGTAATTGTTGAGATCAAAGTTGGGATCGCTTAGCGACTCCCAGTTCAATGTAACACTTTAATTTAAATTCAGAATTTATGCGGAAATATTTAGAATTCAACTTTATCTTATAGAATTTAACGATGTAGAATTTTAATCTTTGTTTTTTACCTGCTTTTAGTATAATAATAAACGAGCGAGGTATCTATTATTTCAACTCAAAACCGTCCCACTTGGCTCAGGTCTGCTATTACAATGTGTGGCCATGGTATCCAACATGCTGACCAAGTGCGAATTGGCGGACTTTACACATGTTCTAACTTTATGGAGAACCTTAGAAGTGCAGGTTTCGTCATGTTTTCCTTTACCGTAACAAGTGATATCTTCTGATATATAACTTTGGAAATTAGATGTGCATGCCACAGGATTTGAACACAGCACCCTTCCATACAAGCTTGACAAAAAAATTCAGATCGAATTAAGCATCTGGACTCGTCAATTCGATTCCATAGACAGTTTTTGCTCACAATTATTCATTATCTCCACAGGAATTGTCTCGTAAATCACAACAAATATTCGCAAGACCAAAATCAACATCTATATTAGCTACGTACAAAATTAAAGCACATTAAAGCAGCTTTGAAATTTTGAACAAAGCATTATTATCGTAACCAGATTAGCTGACTCCATAAATTCTAATATAAACACAGAATCTAAACACGCCAAACAAAATTTCACAGTCAACAGGTTTTACAAATATTGTAAGCTATGTTAAGGGATTTACTAAAATTATTATAGTCTGGCAAGGCTGAGAATAAATTCATCCATCAGCCTTTCAACGTCCTGTTGGCGTCCCCCAATATACGTCACTCTGACAGATACTGAGCCTACTAAATCCAGCAGATACCCGCTGTCTTCTTTAGGTCGTTAGTACACCTGGTCGGAGGGCGCCTTGTGTAACTTTTTCAGATGCGTGGCCTCCATTTGAGGACCTTTCTTCCCCATCTGTTGTCAATCCTATGAACTGTATGACCAGCCCATTGCCACTTAATAAGACAGTTTTTACTTTCTATAAAATAGTGCTTGACTACTATCCCACTTGATGGTAAGCGGCGACGTGGTCTTAGATGGTAAAGCACACTAATTTAGTAATATCCTATTCGCTTTTGGCTTGAAGACTTGATATTGTAATCGAATAGAGATACTGACGCTGTCAATTTATTCCAGTCCTTCGCGGTAAGCATGATAAAAGAAACAGTTTTTAAGTGAATTAAAGTTACATACGTATCATAAGTTATCATTTGCTAAAAGGAAAAAATAAGAGAACACACTCCAGAAAGTTCTCCATTAAATTCTCGAAGGTCCAACAATACCCACTTGGCCAACATGGACACCTGGACACACCAGTGTCAGTGGATACTGTATTATACTCGCCAAAAGGGTAGAAGGTAGAACCAGAAACGTTTTGTATCTGTAATACCGGGAATAATTGTAATTTGTCTCAACTCGAAGCATTTCAAATAAAACTTTTGACTTTTGAACTAACAGGGCTCCCTTGTCCGCACCTAAATAAGTAATACCGTTGAATTGTGCGAAATATTTGTTGATGGTATATATTAAATTTAACTACTTCATAGTAGTTTTCGATGTAAGAAAAATTCTTTTCCTTATTGCTTGTATATAGGTCATCAACATTATTTTCATTCACTTTAGGCTTTATCAAAGAATTAATTGAAATATATATATATATTTTTATATATTGTTAGTAAGTTTATAACTCAAGTAGGGACTTTGTATTGTAAAATTTTGACCTTCGTTAAGTGAGCTTTTGGTTCTTAAGACGATATAAACAGTTTTCATTTCATTTCATTGCAAACAATATCTGTCTCACTACTGGGCTTGGTTCTGAAATCACAATATAAGGGTACCTACTACACTGGTCAAACGCGGATTGGTTGACACGCCAGAAATGCTAGTAATTTTCCAAAATTAATTAATACCATAATCACGAGATAATTAAAAACAAAAGATATAAAAATATTTGTTACGAACGGTAAATTCCAAAGTGATTACAAGCTTACTCGAGCGAGCGAGCTGGTGACAAATGCTGTTTTTAACAATGCAAAAACCAACGATTCATAGCGGAATTGTAATAATTTATATTTTGATAGCTTTCCGCTCAATTTGGTCCGTGTATAATGTGTTTAACTCATTTCTACTCAATCAATAAGTTAACAAATTTAACGGTGCTTCTCTAGGTGACTGCTTTTTGGGATATTTCACATATAAATGTATGATAATTTTTGAAATGAATAAACTGCGATCAAAAATATTTAGCAACAACGGGCGCGGACGGTAGATGGATTGGCGATCTATAGTAACAACAAATTCATGAGTACTTCCGTGATTCAGAGGGCACATGAATCCGTCAGTCCTGCTATCGTCAGCAGCTATCAATGAGCCACGTCGGATTCCTTCAGGCAGTATCCAAACTCCACTTGGGTTGACCATAAACCCTTCCAAAAATCGGCATTGGAGTAGAGTGGAGTATGCTCTAGTCCTCCTCAGTATGACGAGAGACTTAACTCCTTAGTGAGCCATCAATGGCTTGAAGCCAGCCTGCCAGAAAGCGATTGACTTAGCGATATAGCGAGTGACAGCCCAGTGGTCTAAAGCTGGTCGAATCCAAGTCCTGGGTCCAAATCCTGAGGCGTTCACCTTTACTTTTCATGTACGTCAGTTGATAATCACTTGCTTCATGTAAGAAGAACATCATGAGGACTCCTGTACACCCGAGAGTTCCCCATAAACTTCTCAAAGGTATTGGAAATCTCACTTAGAACCCTCACGGAAGAAGAGACCCCAGCCTAGTAGTGGGATAAAGTAATACAGAAGCAGAAGGTTAATAACCTAGTATTTTAAAAGTAATATACTCTCGTGCACACTCCTGAGAGAACAGAATGGAGACCGAATTCGTCGCTCCCTTTATCACGAGAACATTTATCAAACAATTTGAAATATCTCTCCGGATAGGTAATTATGATTTGTTTAAATTCCCATTTGATTCAAATATTTGCACCCGTGATTAGTATTTGTCATCGACGTATACCATTGTAATATTTTACTGATTATTATTGAATAGCTTCTAATATAAATTAGATTTTGATTTAGTTGGAGTGTAGCGAAATTTCCAACGTTCAAATGTATTGTGAAATTTGTTTTAATTGAATATAATTATGGCGGTTGTTTACCGAGAATTTATATTACGTTAAAAATAATTTTACAATTTACTCACGTTCAATTTGTACTGGTGGCAGAGCGGTGAGTAATGCGGAGAGGAAATTTTCTAAATTGATATATTTGCTAATACTAGGGTTCGCCCGCGGTTATTTCCAGGTAGTATGTACGAGTAGGTAGGCTATGTGTTATTTTAGACTAAAATATACATTTGTGACAAATTTCATTCAGATTCGGTCAGCAATTTTAGCGTGACAAATATTTAGGAGAAATTTTATGAGGACCAACAAATATTTGTCCGTTCAACAGTCCTCAAAATATTTCGCATTTATAATATTAATAGGAAGGATTATAAAGTTGAAGTTTGTTTGTCCAAATTAAGAAAAATCTTTTTGTTTTGGATAGTCCATTGAACTACAGGGAAAAGTAATTTCAGTCCAGCCTGAATTTGGTATTCACATTTATATCACCTACGCTTCAATAGAACTTTTAATTTATGTGACCGGAATACAAGTGACATTTCGTTGACGAACGATTTTTTTATGGATGTCGTTGGTAAGGCGATTGACGAATTTAAAAACTCAATAGCGAATGAACTTGTTGCTATATCGCAACGACATTTGAAACGACAATCGACCTTAAGGGGAACTGTTAAACTTGTATTTTTCTAAGCTTTCATTTTACTTCCAGAGTATGTATGTATATTAGTATTTTTTTTACTTTCTATAAATTAGTGCTTGACCACTATCCTACCTGATGGTAAGTGGCGATGTGGTCTTAGATGGTAAAGCGCACTAATTGGGAAATAGCCTATTCACTCTTTACTTGAAGATACTTAAATTGTAATCGAACGAAAACACTGACGATGTCAACTTATTCTAGTCCTTCGCGGTACGATGAAAGAGAACGCAAAGCGCGACATTCGTACTGGCGCAATATCTACGATAAAGGGATGGATGTTAGTATATTTGTTTGTAAAATAATCGTATAACAAATCTTGCAAGCTTAATTAGACCCACTTCCTCTTACAACACGGAGCTGAAAATTTGTTGCTTCAGTTCCGATGATAATGCATTTCTATGTTGGGTATGTCCAGATACTACGTTCAGGATTGGCTCTAGATAAGGGAACAGGCGGTGATAGCCTAGTGGTTAAAAATTCGACCTCCTACTCGGGGGTTTCGGGTTCGAATGCCAGGGCAAGCGTTTCTGACTTTACGGAGTTATGTACGTTTTAAGCATTTAAATGTCACTCGCTATAACGGTGAAGGAAAACATCGCGAGGAAACCTGCCGGGGAGTTTGCAAGAACTCAAAGGTGTGTGAAGTCTGCCAATCCGCACTTGGCCAGCGTGGTGGACTATGGCCTTATTCAGAGAAGAGACCCGTGCTCAATAGTCGGCCACTATGGGTTGCGACGAAGGGAACTCCTTAACGGTTAACGATACAGTTAAATTTTTGTCTCTTTGTATAAGGGCTCTATAATTAAAGCTTGTGTTATTAAATATTATAATTAACCTTGTTCCCAATATTTGTGCCATGATCGAAGCTGAATTACCTTCAATTGCTTTCATGGGATTGATAAACTCCGGTCTAGTGAACCTGACTACTACACCGGAGATCGTGGGTTCCATCCCCACCCAGGTCAAACTTTTCTGTGATGAACAGGAATGTTTGTTCTGTGTGTCTGGGTGTATAATAGAAATATCTAT
>DWJZ01008103.1:0-11599 GCA_018249125.1 Asbolis capucinus
GTGACCAGTCTTCCCGGAATCCTACTACTAGCGCCAATGTTGCCAGAATATGATTTTAGTAACTCAGTTTAACAATTGTTTTAATTAAAATTAACAAGAACCTTCCAGTAATAATTATACATACATTATTTGATTGGGTAACATTTTTTGTTTCAAAAACTGCACGTAAGGACATACAATTAGTTGTTAAACAATTTACATACATATATACATAAATTGTTCTCAAGTAAGTGACTTTTTTTTGAGAAATAAATTCTTTAAACATTAATTTATAAAAATACTAGAAACAACCCTCGCTTCGCTTCAGAAGAACCAGTTACTAGAAATAGTGGCTATTTTGACATAACTGTAACATATATATATGGTGTAGCAGGCTTATGTGAAGACATTGATGTCTTTTATAAAACTGTAGTACAAAACTTTACTCTATTGTCAATAACTTAAGCAGCGCACGCGTTATAAGCATTTTTTTACACAAGCTCGGTTACATTATCGAAATTATCACGTTTAACTAAGGTTTTAGAAAATATACTATAGTCTTTGGTCATCTTAAAGAACGGAGGAATTTAAAGAAAAAAGATTTTTTTCTTGTTGTTTGTTTAATCTACTTTTTGATCTAGATTACTTCTATTGTTTTATATTATCTGTTTTAGCTTTATTATTTTTTTTTCTCCGTTATAATCTCTTTATCTAGATCATTCCTTGCATCATTTTTCTTTCCTAACATTATTCTGTTTCTGTGTGCCTTTGTGCCAGCTAATCTCACAATAATTTAAATATTCTAACCGCTCCTCCTGAGCAATGTATCCTGAGTACAATATTAGTCACCTGTGGCGTGTCGATAACCTAAATTAGTTGCTACCCATTTAGCTGGCATACAATCCAAGTCTGCTGTGCTCTTAGCTGCCGAGGAATGTTTTAATAGTCAAAGTTAATGGCAAATTTCAGTAAGTCTAGTTTTTATACTAGTCGTACTGTGAAGGAATGGAAAAAGTTGCCCGCGTCGGTATTTCCGTTTGATTATGATGTAAATGTATTCAAGTCAAGAGGGAATAGGCTTGTACTAAGTTAGTACGTTTTGCCATCAACTGCGTCGCCACTTACTATCAGGTGGTTTCGTACTCAAGCCTTAACTTATTTAATATAATAATAATACTAGCTGTACCCGGCACGTGTTGCTACTCATCAACCATGTGTCCGATCGATATTATTTTACCAAAACCTATTCCAGACAATTCTGAACAAAGCTGCCAAACATGATGTGCGCGATAGAGCAACCATTTTAGAGTCTATAATGGACACACAAACAAACATTGATTTTTATACATACAGATTAAGTAGAATATGGCTTGAACCAATACTTAACCAAACTTATTAATTACATTATCATTCAATTAACTTTATTTAAAATATCTATTTTTCAAAAGTTAATTATCATTTGCTATTGTGAAGGAAATTATATTGAAAAAACCTGCACTCTTGAAAGTACTTCACACAGTTCTCCAAGGTGTGAAGTCCAACAATCCTCACTGGGCCAGCGTGGTGGACCATGGCATGTCTCCCTCATATTTTGAGAGGAGACCGCAGCTCAGTAGCGTATCGTGCGTTTGTTACTCTTTCACGCAAAAACTACTCAACAGATCTGATTGAAATTTGGCACAGAAATAGATTACAGTTAGAAATAAATCATAGATTATTTACTATCAACAACGCGACCGACGCCGCGGGTGGAAGCTAATACATTCCTTTAAACAGTCTGTTGAGATATGTATCTAATATTAATTAAGTGTCTGTTTGTGGGCGTGTTTGTGGCCACAAATATTAACAGGGTTATGCAATATAGTTGGTAGAATAAGATTCGGGATCTAAATATACTAGCAGGTCGGATGAACCAGGAAACAGACGGCGGCCAGCGCTCTCAGTACCTACCAATACTTATAGGTATATTTTTATGACTAATACAATATATATTTGTCTCTGCTAATTTATAAGATTTCAGGGAAAAATAACAGATGAACAAGCTTTATTAAAATATTTAAAAACATATAATTTCACAACTGTATTGTTAACTGTTGAGGAGTTCCCTTGTCTGGAGTCAATCTTGAACGTAGTATCAGGTCATATTTTTCATAAAAATACATTGTCATCAGCACGGAAACTTTATGCAAAATTTTAGCTCTGCAATGTAAGAGGAAGTGGGTCTAATTAAGCTTGCAAAATTTGACTCGAATACTTAACAAACAAACTAACAAACTAATACACTAACATACACTGCAAAGTTATATAAAAGCATTACAGGCTTATCTCAGTAATAGATTCTTCAAAACAGCCTGGACAGACAGTTGTTAGTTTTATCATATAATTATGTTACTGGGCACAATATTATCGACTAGAAATACGCCCCGGCATTGCCCGAATACGAGCGTACGACGTACGATCGTAAAACAAAAATCTTTTATCTTAAAACCACCGAAAAATCTTTTTAATGAGCCAGCAAAAACGTCAGTAATTTTTCCACCCAAAAACTTGCCGCCCTAGCTCAGGTCTACTTAGCCTTTAGCTGTATTGGGGCGGCTACAAATCCCAATCCTATGCTGGCCTACCAGGGTGTCATAAAAGGCGTACAGAAGTCAGTTGTTTGGTGGTAGGGCTCACAGAAGGATTATCTTTTTGGAAAGCCCATCTGTCTGGCGACCAAACTCTTGTTTGAATCAGCCAAACGATTAGATGTGGTCTGGCTGGGGGCTTGAGAGCCCATTCTCCTCTTTTCTTCCCCTCCTTCACTCATTCTTCTTCTATCACTTCTTTCATTCTTCTTCTATCACCCATTCTGTAGTTGTATGTATGTTGTTGATGCATCTGGGGTCTGTTGCTGTGGTTACTGATCCCAATTATTATAGTAATATACCGTTTCCCATGTTTTCTCTTCGCCGCATACTCTGCTCTATTACTTCCTTTCGAGCAGGCAACGCGTAATAACCCATCCTGTTGTTGTTAATGGCCATGGGTGCCGGTGATCACTGTGTGGTGGCTCGTCTGCTCGTTTGCCTTCTTATCCCATAAAAAAAACAATCCCTAGGCAACATATAAAACACCGAATTTGACGTTTTTCCAGTAACACTTAAAAAGTCTGCCTAAACATAGAAAGGGCCTATGTAACACACGACACGTGTCTATCAATCGGGTTTTTCATACAGTTTCTATCGGTCCAACAAGTCTACTTCACTCTATTTCCAGAACACCTGATTGTATTAAAACATGCATCGCACCCCAACCCAGAACTGTAGACCCTGGCTTCAAATCCTGCTGCGCGCAACTAATTTTCGATGTTATTTGTTAGTCATTTGCGTATAAGATGTAAAGTGTGGCGACATCGCACATTACGTCAAGTGATGAAGTCACGACAAAACCTGAATCTCGCTATCGGAGTTTTCTGTACCGTTAGCATACATATATACAAGTTCCGACTAACAACTGTCGGAGCTTGGCCGCTCCCCAGGCATCACACCTCGCCTGGCGGGAGATCTCCCCTTTGTTAAACTGGTGACCCTTGGACAAGAACACGTCCCTTCTGAGCATCGGCAGCGAGGATTCTTCCATCACACCTCACCTCACCGCTCACACCTCGATGGACATCAGCCCGCACTTCTCACCACGCCAGCGCAACACGGGTTCATCGCCGCATACTGTGGAGACGCTTCCTGTTCCCGTGCCACCTACTGCCCCCACGACACCTACCCTATCTAAAAAGCAATGGTTTTAGAGTTACGACTTTTTTTAATATTTCTCAATGTAATCCTGATTTTCTAGAAAAAAAAACGATTATATTTGTTTTTACTTATTTCTACACAATTTTTCATGACATAATTATTGTTTGATCATTGTTTTATTAAATTTAATAAATAGTCATTACAGAGTCTAAAACTGTTCAATCAGATTCCTTGAAATTCGTGATAGTAAAAAAGAGGCGTCATACTTTTATTTTTATTTAAACGTAAAACAAAAATGTATTAAAAAATCGTATAAAGCACATAACTAAGTAACTTCAATACCTATACGACAAACTATAAGAAAGTACATTAAGTTAAAGAAATTTAGAAAAATTCACTCCAAACCAAGTACCTGGAAACACCAACCTGTAGAGACTCAAAAGTAACCTTAATTTGACCTGTTTGTTTTTGATGTCACACGTGCGAGCTTATTGTTGTCGTTTTAGATATTGAAGTCACTGTAAAACAAGTAGGTACAATGTCATTTAGTTAATGAATCAAAACGACAGGTAAGATTTAACTACTATCGTGTGACAACGTACGCTGCCGGGCTCTTAATCTAGGTGAGCTGACTGATAAATAAAATAACTATCTTAACCACATTTTTTTTTAATTACAAAAATAATGTTACACTAACTTAGCAGGGCACATACAATATAAGGTATAGGGTCGTGGGTGTACAACCTCTCTGTTTCCACTCCGAAGCGTGATACTCTCCTTACGAATCCGGCCGTAAGATGGCCAGCGGCTTCCGAGTGCGGAGATGTAGCCAGGGGTTGAGCGGCGCAGCGATCCTCGAACTTGTCTCCTCGGCACTAGAGCGCGCAGCGAGGTGGCAGCGGCCGGCGGCAGGTGTGGTCGCCGCTTTAAGGTTAATAGTGCTTCATACAGCGGGAACACGGCTGTACACAATTCAGCGTAATAATAAGAATCTCAATTTTTGCTATTCGCGAATAATGTATTGCGTAGAAGGATTTCCTAGACTATCTTTCAGCACTAAGTAGTCACGACCACAGAACACATTTACTCGTATAGGAGAAGAACTTAGAGTCAGTACAGAAAACATATAAAATCGCCATCTATCGATTAACCCCGAAATCATTACATAATCTAGCGGAAGATTCAAATAGAATGACAGAAATTTAAAAAATATGGCTCAATTTTTAGGCGGGAATTTTAAAAAAATTGCTAAATGTTTTGGCGGGATATTTGAAAACGTTATTTTTCATGTTGTCTTACTTTAAAACTGTACGAGATTGAATAACACATCACCTTTGGCACTAAAATACCTTTATTTTGTAAATAGTTGAATGCAAATCTTATGTTTAATAGAAATATACACAGCTTACGATCATTTCATACAAGTCATCTTTATGTACCTATCAACAACAACTGCAACTGAATCAACAGTACATAACTTTTATTTTAGATATTGAAAACGACTAACATTTATGTAAATAAGAATTATAATAGATAATCTTTAAGAAATATATTTTCTACTTTAAACGACTTAACACTTAAAGCAGTATGTTATATAATAGTAACAATAGAAAATTATTTGATATTTAACCCATACATAATAGGTACTTGGCTGGCTTTAACCTAATAATTGCCCAATACTGAGAATTTCATTCTTAATTAAGAAAACGTGTTTGTGACACTCCTAAATGGTAACACATAAAATGAAATTGTGAGCCAGAAGAATAATGAAATAAAACAGATTAAAAAGCTAAGGTGGTTAAAAGTTTTACAATGTTTTGTTTACATCAGCAATGGCCTTGAAAGTTGAAAACAAATTATTTACTGCAGTTAAATTATCATATGTCCTCTGTAACATATTATTTAATAATATGCAACTTTACAAATACAATAAAATGAAATACAATGTGCCCCAGCGGGAAATGACAGCGCGGCGTTTGAATATTTGCACAAAATCAGAACTAAAAAAATGACCTACAGACTACATTTAACATTACCCTTCTCGTTTTATTCTCATTAATGAAAATTATCTATTATTATTATTAGGTTTTCGTATTTGACACTTAATAAACTAAACATTAATAGTTAAAATGAAATTTATAACAATAATTTGTTTACATATGTTTAATAGTAAGATACTCAGATAGACACTTAACTGCCGACTTCACTACTTTTCAATTTGGCAACAAAAACTCCAGACATTTATCCTAAATATATTCCATGTAGAGACGGCGATGAGTTACAGATTTATTATAATATACATTATATTTCACAGTAATTACTAAACAAAAACAAACCTAAATTTTATTTGTGTCGTAAGATATTAATTTTGCTTTTCAATGTTATTTCTGCAGTTTCATCAGAAAAATGTAATTTTTTTTTGCAAAGCTTGTGAACGGTAATGTCATGTAATGTAAATGAAATACGCTATTTATAATATTATCTATATTTTTATTTTTATGCTCTATGCAGTTATTTAAAAAATCAAATTTTATTATTATGTAATAAATTATTGTTATTAATCTCATCATCACATTTAAATCTCCCATTTAAATCTTCCACTACAGGCATGTTTTCATAATTTGTGGAAGAAAAATCTGATTGTAAAATTCGTCAATAACCTTTGGCCCTGATGTTACTGTAGCATCAATTGATTTAGTCAATATTTTAAAATGTTCAATAATACTCAACTTAGCATTTATTTCGCAATTTCCACCCTCAATATGCGATAAATTGCTAATTAACGCAGTGTTCAGTCCTGCAACAAACTGCTTCGTGGTGGGATTATAGTTTGAGCCACTGTTGCTTCTAATGCAGCTAAACAAATTTTCGAGTAGGTCCTGTCGTAGCCTGCGGGTCGCTAAGCTGTTCAGTGCCCTATGTTTGTACATAAATTTTCCCACAACTTTTTTATGCCACACTTCTTGAAAATGGAGGTGAACGGGGCGCTCCTATAAATTTTATTTCTTCCAAGAAATTGGCCATGTCTTGCATAAATATAATAGTTTAGGCTTTATTTATGTCAACCTATCCATACTAAGTTTGTAATAATTAGTTTCCTCTTTTTACTACGGTTACGTTAAAGTAATGAAGGCTCAAAAGATATGCTTACGAGCAATATACAACTTAAGAGCAAGGGAATCGTGTCGACCATAATTTCTACATCTAAAAATATTAACAATTCCTTGTATGTACATTTTGGAATATGGTACATATGTGAAAGTGAGTCCAGAAATGTTTAAATTTTTCATCAAGAGCTCGCTGACAAGATAAAATGAGACCAGTTACAAGAAACACAAGTCCAAGAATTTACAACGACCAATTTAAGAAATCCGCAACATAACAAACATTAAAAGAATAAGCTCACTGAACATTTAATTAGAATATGTTATTAAATTTTTTTTGAATTTCTCAATGATTATAAATAATATTTAAAATAAGACGAGGTATCATTTGCGAAATTTACATTTTAATTGATTAAAAAATATATTATTTTATAAACCATATGAATTTAGTTTACTATTCTAATTCTATTTATAAATAACAATATTTGCATACCACTTAGTGGTAGAATAAGCGTAGAATTATTGTATAACCAATTGCACCTTATTATAAATCATTTTCCAACAATTTAATCAAATTTAATTTTATATTAACATTTTTTTCACACACTATTCAAAAATATTTTTATCATCCTATTAGAAAGGGATAGACAGCCTTGGTACTGCATGTCTCACCTAGCTCGATGTTGCCACGCGAGTACTCAGTCTTGTTTAATATGTTAAGTCCATGGTGGCTGTATAGATGTCGTAGACAGATTTGAGAAGTTTTCTCAGTCTTTGGTACAGATATTCTGTATCTATAACACATCTGCAGTGTTGCCAATCTGGGTGAAATTTTCCAATTTCCGGGTAAAAGGAGGTTCACTGGTATTCCGTGCGGATTGTGAGTATTAAACAATTAAACATAAACAAGTAAATTTTTGGGATGCATCAATATCTGTATTACCAGATATGGATTTATTTATTTATCTATCTCCATGTCACATATTTATTAAATAGGAATAAAGATCACAACTTAATGCCTAATGGCATTGTCCACCACTCAACTCTGGGTAGATGTGGTAAAAGCTGTGGGTAGGTGCATAAACATTACTTAAAACAAATTTATATCAATCTATAAAGATATTCTTCACCCGACGACTAATTTATTTTGACAATGGAAAAATGCTGTAAAACTGTATTGCAAATTGTATTTGGTTTTTATACGTACTTTTTATTTTTTATTTTTTTAACAAAAATTTGTACGATAATAAATATTTTACATCCTGACAAACTTTAGGTCAGCTTGTCGGCAGTGTATGATGGTTCTCGATATCCTGGTACAACTGTGGATTCCCACTTACTACTACTTAAATTTAATGCCTTAAATATTTAGTTAGCTATTGAAGCGTTATTTTGCATTATAAATCTTTCTTCTTTCTTCTTTAAATATCCTTGGACAACTCACACACAACCCTCTGATCCCAAACTAAGCGTTAGCTTGTACTATGGTGATCAGACAACTGATAAACATACATATATTTTTTTAAATATACTTACATACGTATATTTACGCCCAGACATACATTTCTGCTAATCACAGAAAAGTTTGAATTGGATGGGAATCGAACCCATGATTTTCGGTGTAACAGTCAGGTTCACTAATTATAAAACCAGCAGGCGATGTTTCTTTACTAATTAACAAAGCTCATCACAGACATAAATCTCTTAAGTCCTAAGTAGGCAAGTCTATATTAAGTAGGTATGATGACTAATTCCGAAAAGGTACGTTAGGTGATTAAAACGTATTTAATACTCAAATTAAGTTTTTAATTTAAGTTACAATTTAATTAACTGTTCAATTATTTATTTACTTATTTGATTTAATCTTTGATTACATTTGCTACTGTCATCATGCATCTAAGGACACATGAAAGGTAGTGTCTACTAAGAATGTCCGCTGCTTCATTAAATAATGTCGTTGTTATCCACAGCCTGGTAAATCTGTCAAAGTAATGGTTCACCACAAGATTATTTTTTTGAGTACATTGACGTTTAGGCTGTCTGTAAAATTTTCACGTTTAATAAGTTGATATTTTAAATTGTTCTACTACAATAGATAATTTGTCTTTTTTCTGGACTGGTATATTTAAACAGATTTTAAACAACTTTTCTTATTCATTTTGAACGCCATTTTAACATTTGGATCAATGAGCATGTTTAGAATTGCATCTGCAAGGCCTTTATTATATTCAGGTTAGTAACAAAAGTAGTTTCCAGGTAAACTGGTTATTTATTACAAGTCCAAGATATTTGTACTTAGTAACACACACAACTGGTTCTAATATGATTTGTGCAGTGTATCACCAAACAACTCAGCAACTTATTACATATACGTTGATGACGACCTACATCCCTAGAGAGATGCGGGAGCTTATCAAGCAGTCCGTCAGCAACCAACCATGACTAGCATATTAATTAGCTTTTATTATAATCATCATAGCAATTAATCATTTTATAATCATTCAAACGTTGTTGGACTTTTTGTTGTTGTTATATAATTTATCAGCTACAGCAATTTTAAATCCTATCTTATATTCATCATATGTAGTTGAGTTAGCCTTTTCTACCATTAATTGAGTAAAAAACAAAAAACCTGCTTTCAACAACCACTTGTTAAAACAGTATTATAAAGTTTATACGATATTAAACATTAACGAAATCGTATTTTTACGATGTTTCATTTCATTATGTCATTAGCTAAGGTAAGAAAAAAAATAAAGCTGTCCCCTTTTTTTATTTGAAACTTGATACTGGGGTAAAACAAAACTTTAGGAAAAGCATAGGCTACTTATTTCGTGGAAAAAGGTTTAACGGGGTTGAAAGTTCTTTATTATTGAAGATATAAGCATAACAATTTGTATTCATGTACTAGGTGTGATATCGATAGTGGGGAGTGAATACTGAGTGCATAGAAGGTGAGGGGAGTGAAGTGGGGAGGTGTACCCCGTGGATGTAGACGCGGGAAAATTTTAGTGTTACAGAAATATATTTTATTTACTTTGAAAAATAATTTAATAAAAGGCACTTCGAACATAAAGAGCAGCAATTTTATTTTAATATATCGGATCGGAGAGTCGGGTAAATATGGTGGGAAATCAATAACAGAACGTTGGAAACACTGCACATCTGTAGTCTATTCCTGTCTTTATTCTTCCGTCCGTTGTCCACACCGGAAGAACTCCAAGTCGCCAAATGTCTGTTATGCTTGCGTTTGACGTGAAGCAGCGTCCATTTTGTTTCAACGCTCCTACGAATCTGGCGTTGAAGGATTACTGTGGCAGCAGGTATGATAAATTGATAATTGAGATCAAATCCTATATTCAAACTTAGATAGTCAAGTATTTAGGAACAAAGCAATCGTGAGGCGAGGCGAGCAAGCAACTTATTAACTTTGACTCCACGCCATTAGGTTACTATCAATCAGGATAAATAGCAGGCAGAAATCTAATCAAGCATTGTATCGTAATGGTTGCTAATATATGTATTTCCGAGAGTAAATAAATATGTAGTTGCGAACAAAGAGTGCAGAAGTCCTTATGGATTGTTCGATTCGATCCCGCTTACAAACTAGGAAGCCGCCGCGCGAGGGCGGCAACTGCTTTAATTTATTTTTTTAAATAGCTTTAGATGATTGCGTGGCTTAATATATCTTAGATCCAAGTTCCATCTTAACATATTTAACATACCATGCATATCATCCCAGGGGTACCTACAATCGAAGTAAATGCTAAGCTATGTTCATTTCCTCGATGTGATCAATCTGTGCCGAGCTTCACCCTTATCCGTTTAATAGTCTGTTAGCGCACGAAGGAAAAACAAACATCTCATAATTCACATTGATAATATTAGAGGATGCATTACTTATTCTTATATTTGTATTCTAAAATATAATTGTTTATTCATTTTGTAGAGTGGACAAATCCTACGAGGTGATAGTTAATAAATGGCTAACATATGAAGATGTTATTACTAGAATTTATTATGTATGTCAACATCCTGATTATTCTGAGACACTACTAGGGAATGTGATGTTAATGACATCGTGGTATGCAAGACACGGGGTGCCTGTGTAATCTATTCAAAGGAATTTAACAAAACCTGGTAGCAAATAGGCACAAAGTTTAATTTACAATAGTGCAAAAATAATTACAATAGAAACCTCAACTGAAGGAACCTAGTAATATAAACCTCCCAAGATAAATACTAACCTTGGAACAGCATGGTGGACCATGGCCTAGGCTTCCTTATTTACTAGGAGAGACAAGAACAGTAGTGGGTCATTTAGGTTAAAGCCAAATGTTACAGCCTTCTGCCACCATCACTATATTAACTTATTTACTATCACATTGTGAGAAGAGAACTGAGCCTATGAGTGGGACAGTTTTGGGTTGGAATGAAGGTGATGTTCCCTGGTTTAGTTCAAGGTCATTCTTAATATGATTCAACCCATTGATGTCACTGAACATGTTCCAGTTGTAGCATCAAGTACACTAAAGCTTTAGGTATTATCAATGAAAGAAACAACAATACTCTTATATTGTACAATCATTAACTTAGGTATCATTGAGGGGAGTGATCACGTTCATATTGATAAGAGAAGTAGCATACAGCATTATCAGTTAACAATTTGTGAATAATGTCTAACTCATGATTTTACAATGGAACATGCTTTTACAGAACTCCTGTAATATTTTGAAACGCAAGCAACCTCAATAAAGAAGTTATTTGATGTGAGCATTCTATCAG
>DWJZ01008104.1:0-11598 GCA_018249125.1 Asbolis capucinus
GTTTTTACAAATCTAGTGTATTAACTTTTCAGAAGTCGTTACCTCAAGTTGTCTAAAATGTGGTGATTCATAAAAATTTGACTTTGTCATCGGCCGGAGTGTTTACAACGTTAAGACAAAATGAGAAAAACGGTCTATAAGGTTATTGGTACTTCTTGCCAATGCAGTGTAATAAACAATTGTTACAGCTACCCTTCTTTGTACTGTTTGGTATAATTTGAGTTGTGTATAGAGATTTAATGATCATAGAACATAATTTCATCTCTTTGATGATTATGTTTAACAGAATTTGCAATTGGTAGGTAAAGTACATTTTAATGTCATATTCAGACGGTTACGATAACAGGTAGGTAGAATATTGAAAACGCGCCATTAATAAACAAATTTAACATATTAAATAATTAATAAAACTATTATCACATTTGAATATTTCACGAAATATCGCAATATTGAGCTGTGGAAAGTGATTAGTTAATGACATCATACATTCACTAAATAGCATAAATAGCTGTATGCATATTTGATTGGTTGACAATGTTATAGGATAAAAAATACCCATGGAACGCTCGTATTTGGTGAATCAACTTTTTACGCACTCTCTGCCCCGCTAGTAATATAAAAAAAACACATACCTTTCTATATAATTGATCTTATCCATCCTGTTTCCATTATCTTATAAATGTTTCTTTATTAAGAACATGTAACTTTCGTAGTAAAGCAATGGATTAAATCACCCCACCGCAAAATATTATGCCGATGGTATTTGTGGATGTCTTTTTTACAATACCTTTTGAAGTTAAGATGACTTTGATTCTACATTAAATTTAAAAATAAAGAATTGCGCATAAAACTGAATTCTGAGAACATTTTTATATTTAGAATTGTTTGGTTTCTTTATCCCCAACATCGTGCACAAAATCACTTCTACTGAGTTACCGTAATAATTGTACGTATTAATTATAACAGAAATACTGTTATACGCCTTACTGATATTAGCTCATAATATTATGATTTTTTTCTATGTTGGTTATTTGACACGGTCAATTTTAAGTCTGATTGGATGTCAGAGTGGTGTGAGCTTTAAAAAAGGTTACCGCCAAAATGACTAAACTTAGTTGATCTATTACTAGAAATTGCACTCGTTTCTCGGGTTTAAACTACGACTGTACCGAGTTTCAAAATCTGTCCAAAAATAGATTTCAAATTAAAATGTAGGTACCTGCCGATGCATACAGACTGCATAAATAAATCATTATTTTGTAATATTTGTAAAATTGGGGTTTAATTGTAGTGGCATAAAGTTGATTAACTCATACTGAAGTGTCAAATATAGTGAGACTATATTTTCGACAGGATTTGGTTTTGTATATAAATTTAGCAATATATATGTTTGTATTTACATAGTAAATCTATATGACCGAGACAAAAAATCAATATAACAATAACGAAATTTTAAAATGTGATATTCCAATGATTTCTCTAATTTAGGATTTATCCGAATGCTACAAAAAACTCTTTGTAAAATAATGTTAACTAGTGAATTTGCATAATCATATTTTAAATTGCTTACTTTACAAACGATATAATTTAGTTTTTAAATGTAATTGAGTTTTATAATTTGCAGTATCTGATGATGTACTTTAAATAGGTTTTTTTTTCCTTTTACTTAATAAGATACAACAATTCTCCAGATTGTAAGATGGTGTTTAGTATAAAAATACTTATTGCACTAATTTATTTAGGTTCTCACTAATATATACCCTATAGTAAACAGCATGAAGCCCATTCTTTCTACAAACTTTCTTAGTTGAGTCGAGGAATTTCTGCCTTTTATAAAGTCTATATATGTATATAGACAATTGACGGAATAATATGACAGGCGATATAACAAACTTTGATATATTGTAAATATATATGTACATATATACAGATTGCAATTTGAATAGTATTTAAAATACAAACACTGTATGTTATAATAATGGTCTCTCAGATCAATTCTCATATTAAAACTATTAATATCGTACAAAATTATAAGAATTTATCCACTCACTTATCTTAATTTTACCGGCGGCTAATTTATATTATGCTATAGATAATTATAATAAAATATAAGATGGAGCATAATCTTAAATGCTTATTTTAAATATAATTTTAACTTATCTATACTAAATATATTTTTGGTATTACATGATTTTTATTTTTATAAATGAGTAATTAAACAATTAAAATAATAACAAACTTTGATAAAATTAAAACGCAAGATTATGACATGTTAAAAGTTAGAAAAATATATTATCTCTGTAACGCTTATATTATACGTTTCTACTTATTCTATGAAATAAATACGAACTCAGTGTCTTAGAGTTCGCAAATTATAAGGCCATTTTGGGTAACGTTGAAAGGTTTGAATCATTTCTTGAATACGCAAAATATTAACAAAAAATTCTGTAACGCTTGAATTTAAAAATCTGTTTTACGGTTACTTTTTTTAGCAAAATAATTATATTTTGACAGGTTCATATTGTTGAAAACAATGCCATCTGATGAAGTAATAGTTTTATATAAAACTTATTATATAGAATATTATTATAACATTGTGTATGCACTGCTTTAAATAGACGATAGTTTAGTTTGAAAAATACATATCTATAAATATCTTTGAACAACTCACACACGACCATCAGAAAAACTTTTCTTGGGTGGAAATCGAACCCATTACCTTCGGCGTAGCAGTCAGGTTCGCTAACCAATAGACCAAGAGTTTACATTAACGTTACCAAAATTAGTAAGAAAAACACGCGCTTAGCTCTCAGCAAAGTTTCAACATTGCAAAGAAACAAAAAAAAATCATTAAAAAAAGGCTTATTTTTGTGTACATGTATATTTTTGTTTTACTGACGTATGATTTGATAAGAATGTTTATCTATAAGTATATATTGTTATATATAGTGTTTATGATTTTGAGACGGATAAAAGATATGACAGATTAATTATTATACGTAAATATGTGAAATAAAGATAAATAAATTCACATTAAATTTATTAACTAAAACTGTTATATATTAAAATACGATTGTAAATTACAAAATACCTCCAAATTATTATTGATTACATGAACTTTTAATTACTTTGTATTCAATCATATTCAATGTTACAGTAAAATTCAGCATTACCCGAAATGACCATTGGCATTTTTGGGGAGAAAATCGATCATCCTCTTCAAATTTTTGTAGAATACTTCATTAATATAAAAATTACCTTTGAACTCTCTGAGAAGCAACACGTAATTTTATGAAAAAAAAAACAAATCCTTTTTGGGTACTGTCAACAACATGCACCATTGAATCATAAATCAATTAAATTTGTAATGTTTAACAAACTAATACAAAACTACGAACATATCACCCATTTATTTTTTATTTTTACATATAATATGCCGAAAATATAGTAAATAACTAAATATATTATGAAATGAAATCGAATCTTCTCAATCCACAACAAATACACAAAAAACACTTTGCATCATGACTTATAATGTTAATTGAATTAAATGAATATTGTAGATAACCAATAAATTCTGACCAATTTTAGGAAGGCAACATAGACTGAAAAGCCCCTTAAAAATTACAAAAGCACAATAAATAACATATGTAAAAAGAATATATTGTACTCATGTAATACATAAATTATTACATAGTAAATATGATATGGCTTGTACTCTACTCTTCTATGAGAATATACCCTAAATGAAAAACAACTTTACTAATGTTTTATCTGCACACTTAAATGCCTCTTATGCTTAATACATGTGTACATAATAAAATTATATTTTATTAATGTATCTAGCAATTGATAGGTCATGTCATAATCAGTGTAATTTACGTAATCTCTGCAATTATAATTGGTTTAATTGATAAATGAATGTATCTTATTGTACATAGATACTTCTTTCACATAACGATATGATGGTAATTATGTATAGTAAAATGTATTTCCAAATAGAATAATATCAATGTCTAAACAGAGACACACAATAAGATTCTGAAAACAAATTGATTTATGAATAAATTTACTGTTTAACATGATGCAAATATGTCAAAGACTAGGTTATAACAGATATTTGTCTGTTATTCTATTCAATTGACCAGTGCTTGACACTGCACCAAACGGAAATCAATATCCTCTGTAGTAACAAAATCCTTACAATTTAAACCCTAACAAAATATTACACCACATTGATTCCAAAGTTATGTTACTTACTGTTGCTCATAGACAACTTATTTACAATAAAACTTACACAACACCTATTATGGCCTCTAAAATAGTATAATAAATGACATATTACAACATTTAGGTGCCATTCTCAGCTTTCTAATGACTAAATCTAATTCTTTCACCATACAAAAATAAAATTGTCTTAGACAATGAAGCCTTTATATGATAGAAATAAATCTGTAAATAACTTTGGAGGTACATAGAACAGCCTTTCGTTATAGTAATAATTAATATCTGCAAAATGTTTACCTTTATATTTCATGTAATCCACCATCATTTTTTCCCATTTTCACGTTTTCAAGTATTGTGTTCACATATTCTGAAGTCTTGTCCGCTATTTTTATTTCTGTAATCATAAACAAATTGCATTTTTACATACATATTTGAATTATTTGATTTATCTGCATAAATGCTTTGCTTTGATTTTAATTTTATTTTATATAACAAGAAGTTAGTCAAATATGAATGGTTTGAAATAAATGAAATAAAAATATTATTAGTATTTTATTGTGGTCAATAAAAGTGAAACAGATAAATATTTATGGTTTGGTCCTGTGGCCTGGAAATTATGCATATAAACATGAGTAATGTTTATATCAACCGAGCTCAATTTTATAGCCTAATTTTTGAAATTCAAAATTATGAAATAATGGTGCCACCCAGTAGGCCTAACTCGATTCCCATAGTTAATGTAGTTTGGCTTACATGAAACTGATATTTCCAATGTTTTGCGGAAAATAAAATGTTTGGAATAGGAAAATCTAATTTCGCTAGTATAAACTACTACTCAGTGAAAATTCCAGATCGAATTTGCGAATATAAGTTAACCATGTGTCAAATAATTTTTTTTGGCTGCACTACTAGTCTTGATAGCATTGTAAATAGACCAAATTATTTTCACGAGTGAAAGAGGCAAGGTTGCTTAAGTTTTTTTTCTTCAATTAAAGAAAACATGTGATTAGAACATATGACAAGTGTTAGGTTAAATACCCCATTCATTTATTATCATGTGTTTAATATGAACTATGAAATTACAATGTGGAAAAATAAAGTCAAATATAAATTTTAATATTAATTTTACACTATCTATGGCTTCTACTAGCTTAGTACAATACAAGTTTTTTATTTTAAAAATATATATATTGTCTTACTTTCTCAATGCCATAACTCAAAAATGCATGCTTTTTTATTATTGTATTACTATATATAATAGGTAGTAATATTCCTATATGCTGTAATACTACTTTAAATCATTGCTAAATAATAATACATTTTTAAAGTAAATTTTTTTTTTTTTCAGATACAAGGTTAATAAGGCATAATATTCTTTATGAAGTAATTGTTTACCTGTAGCTGAACTGACTATGGCATTGATATGTGAGGACCAGTCAATATTGTTATCTGGATTGGCTACCCTGTTGCTTATAATTTGTTTCATCTGATTGATTCCATGTAACAAACGTCCTGTAAAATAGATTATCCTAAACACTATTGCAGTTTTAAAACATTCACAAATAAATGATATTATTAGCCTTAATTCCTTAAGGTTAAAATAGAAGTCTTAAGAGACTTCAATACAAATTGTGGCAATACACTAACTTATCAAACACTCTTGATTTAAAACATTTATTTTTTTATGTAAATACTTGCTAGACTACAAAATAGCAATATTTTTATAAGTAATATATTACAGTAAATAACTTGATGTTTGACTATGAAATAGCAAATATTTTTAGTCACAATCTTAATAATAATCACATATTTGACTTACTATGTTCTTGCTGCAATCCATATAGTTTTAATTTATTTGCTTCATGTTGTGCCTTCTTCTTTAATCGACAAGCCCTGGAAGCTAGTTTATTTTTCTCTTTCCTCGTTTTAGGTCTGACATTGAAAGGTAATTCACTAACAGGAATCATGTCATTAATAATTTTTCCTAATTTGTCCAATTCTTTGCCAATTACATACAATTTTCTTGGATTTGGCGTTAAGTCATTTCCATCACCCTTTCTGGCTTTTCCACTGTAAATTAATGACCTTTTTTATTTTATATTTTATTGATGAACATAATATTAAAGAAATTATTTTCTTTACATGATATGATCAAGAATTAAACTATATTCACCTGTGTTTAATGCCTCTAACACTACAATTAGGGCTGAATACTGGGTCAGTAACAGAATTTAAAACATGTGGGTCTTCTGATTTCTTCTTCAAAATCAATCTTTGCCCTTTGGGACCCTTAGCTTGAACATTGTACTGCCAAAAATACTTCTCCTTTTTGGAATTATGTCGAGCTTGTTTACTTTCCGTGCATTCATCATTAGATTCTGTAAGTTACAACACAATATTATTTTAATTATTGCGAACATATTGCAAGACTTGTCATAACCGTGATGTTCATATATCAATGATCAATATACACACCATCAGATGATAGATCTTCATATCTATCACTGTCTTCATCTGACTCCACATCTTTTTCCTCTTCATCTTGAGAGAAATCCCCTGTTCCAGGACTCAACAGACCCCCTGACAAGGAAGAAACTGACCCAGCCTCTGCTACTGAGCTAGTTGATAATAGATGTTTACGTGGTTCCCGGCGCTGCCATATCTGCCAACATTATAATATTGTTAGTAAAATCATAACTAAAAAGGACAGATTAAAATTTATAATAACTATTAATATTCTTCACCTGATAAGGTATGAAACAAATGGGTTGAAAATTAGAACCCCATAGTGAGTTTATTGTATGGAATAGAATAATGCAAATAGAGCAGTTTGTTTTCCCATTAACTTTTAACAAAGAATTATATTTTTCTGATAGTATGCAGTAATCAATTTAGGTATTGTTAATAACCTGTTCTATGGTAAGATGGGTAGGGGCAGATGATGAGAGTTGTGTTTGATGAGGTTTCATGCTAGTAGGAAATGGAGGCAATACACTTGATGCTGGAACTGACTGGCCGAGCGTTATTTCACCACTGTACCCATCCATACGCAGTAACAGTTCAGGCAAATGATTAATAGGCGGAGCAAAACTAGAAGAAGCTGAACTATGCTGGCTTGACGGTGAGAAGGCAAGTTGGGCACGGCTGTATGGACTGCAAGGACTTTCAGCTGCCATCAAGCTTGTTGTCTGCAATGTGTTTTCTGTCCTATGTGATCCACTCATAGCTCCACCAATCTGTATGCAATATCCACTCTCCTCTGGTAAAAGCAAATCATCAAAATTTAAATCATCTAACAGGGTATCTGGATTTGCATTCAACTCTGCTAGTGTAGGCCCCATAATTAGATCTGCTTTATCAACTTGGAATATGTCATCATCTTCCATCTTAAAAGGCTCACATTTAGATGAATTATCAGTTTCATAGACGTGCTTGTTGTATTGCATATTGGGGACGCTATGGAAGGAACCAGCCAAATTATCTTGTAAGCAATGTTCAAATTCAGTTGTGAAGTCACCGAGGTCTGAACGTCGCTGCGGTATAGGCACGGAAGCTGACATTGTGCCCAATTCGAAGGGCGACTCCTGTTTTATCTCTAGGCCTGGGTCTAAAAGAAAGTCATGATTGTAAATAGAATCAGACATTGCACGTGTTTGTGTAGAATGACCTTGACGTAGAATAGTCTCGCTGATAGACTGGCACACGCTTACGTCTTTTATCGATTTTAATTCCCAGCGAGGCCCACGTGTCGGAATTGTTTATTTACGACATTAAAATACAATATTATATTTACACATCCCACATTGTTAGACGATTCGCGATTCCATTGTTCAATTACATAACATACACCACAAACAACACCAAATATTCAATAAATTGTTCACGTCTTTCGATAATGAAGTTTTAAAAGTAATTCACAGCTTTCACAATTATATGTAATCTTATACGTATCCTTTGATGTCACTGTTGTAGTATTTCATTGAAAAATCGAAAATCATTATCGCCTGGGGCGTTTATTGATAATATTTTGCACACAATAACAATAACACTCGCACGAGATACAAGTTGGGAAGTAAACAAAGATTTTATGATATTATTATTCAGCAAAATCAAAGGTCACTAAAGAAGGATGGTTAGCTAAAAATGTTTCAAATAAAAAAGAGACAACATATTTGCAAAGTAGGTGTAGAGGGGGAGCGGGAGACGAATCTGCATAGAATGTTGAGTTGCCACCACCCACACATAACAATTTACCGCATTTGTGTGTGTAATTAATATAGACAACCAACTCTCGTGTTGCGTGAAATTTGTATTGATCTTTACAGACTACATAAACATGACACAGAATATACATAAACTGAATTGAATTTATGATAAATCTGTGCTAAGGTACCCTATATATACTAGGGATGTATGAACCATAACTAACACTATCAGATATCTGAAAAATCATATCTGTTCCAAAAGTTTTGGGTGAGTGTAGAGCCTAAATAAAATATATTATGACATGGTTTTGTTTCGCCGCTTGCGCGCGCCATGTAAATCTAGCATAGTTTGTTTGTTATTCTAGTCATAACATAAATTATTCTAGTCATAGCATAGTATTTTTTTCTATTTAGGAGTAGGTATATCTGTAACCGAAACTAACGGATAATCCAAAATAATTACATAACTGTATCTGAAACCGATATAATTTCTTTCTTAAATCCAGATCTAAAATTTCATAACATCCTTGAAATGCGCCATACACAGAAATCAGGTACAATGTTGTTGATGTACTTTATGCATGTTACACGAGAAAATTTACAAGAGAACATTTAGTAGAAGTAAACTTCAATATGGATTTGGCTTCAAACCAGTGCCGGCCCAATTCTGACCACGGGTCTCTACTTTTATAGAGGAGGCCTAGAGCATATTCCACCACACTGCTCCAGTACAGAAGGCTGGAGGGGTTTGTGATTAACCTAAATGCCGGATGTTTTTATGTGGCCCGAAGACCTTCGACATTGTTTAACGATTGATATCTAATGGTAATAACCGGGACCATCGGTTTTACATGGACGGAAGCGCTCTGAAATTTTTGCACCCATCCTCCTACCTACTGCGTAAGTGCGCTATTGCATAACTTTTTCGATCGCTGAAAAACATAGAGCATAGTTTACAATCGAAACAAGCTCCAGACTATGAACGCTTCACATTTGAAGTTTAATTTATTGAATTTGATGGTGTACAAGAGATTCTTTAGACCAATACGGTGTTGTACTTTGAAGTGCCTCTAACTTTAGAACTTTCCAGTAATTTATGTCTTGTAACTATAAACATGATTATTTTGGTTAATAAATAACAAAGCGTAAAGCGTCTAGGAATTGCTACCATAGACCATGGCTTACTTGCAATGGAAATTTTTCCATTTATGTGTAAGATGATGTGAATTGATGTGATATGATAATTTTATTACGATTGATTTTGTACTATCTTTATTCCACGACATGGTAGTAGTAGGTATATATTATTTGTATCGTAATAATCCGATAATATCTCCACATCAGATTATTTTTATATAGATCCAGATACTTGTACAAAACCCACAGATAAGAGAATTGAATTGCAATTCCAGCTGAGTGTCAAACGCTGGGTGTCAAATAAATAAGAACATAAATTTAATTTGTTTTATTATGGGTGACGATAATTCAAATTCTAGTAAAAAATGTGAATTAAATAAGTGCAATGTTATAATAATAGGTGGCGGTATGGCTGGACTAGCCGCCGCCAATCATTTCAACAAAAATGGCATGGAAGACTTCGTAATATTAGAGGCTAGAAAACGTATTGGTGGAAGGATTATTTCTATTCCTATGAAAAATCATAATGTAGAACTCGGCGCAAACTGGATACATGGTGTTCTAGGTAACCCGATATTCGAATTAGCGACAGCCAATGGACTTGTCAATATTATCAATATACCTAGACCACACAAGGTGATAGCAGCCACAGAAGACGGGAAACAGGTACCTTTTGGTATTTTACATGAAATTCATGAGGCTTACGTGTGCTTTCTCAGAAAATGTGAGGAATATTACTTGTGTCAGTATTCTCCACCTCCTGACATTCATAGTGTTGGAGAACATATAAATTTGGAAGCAGCTATTTATTTAGAATCCTTACCATCATCAGAAGAAAAGAAGCTAAAGCGTTTAATATTTGATTGTTTACTTAAACGTGAAACATGTATATCTGGTTGTAACAATATGGATGAAATTGACCTTCTAGAATTAGGTAGCTATACAGAATTGCAAGGTGGTAACATAATGATACCTTCTGGCTACAGTCATATTTTAGATCCTATGACTAAAAATATATCTCCTAGCAAAATCTTATTAGAACATCCAGTAAAAAAAATTGTTTGGGCCTCAGAACATGGTACCCCAGATGATATTGGGGAAGAATCTGAAGATTCAGATCAAACTGTGATAGAAGATATTTCTAAGGTGTCTTCCTCAGATAAACCAGCCAACACTGAAGAAGTCAATGTTACTGAAAAACCAAAGAAAAAGCCAACACATAGTGTTGAAGTAATATGTGATAATGGAAAAAGTTTATATGCTAATCATGTGATATGTACTATTCCCCTAGGTGTACTTAAGGAACATGCTAAAACCATGTTTGAGCCTGCATTACCACAGTATAAACTGGAGTCTATAGAGAGGTTACTTTTCAGTGCTGTTGACAAAATATTTTTGGAATATGATAGACCCTTTCTTAATCCTGATATAACAGAAATTATGCTCCTATGGGATAATTCGAGTTCTTCTGAACATGTATCACAAAATTGGTATAAAAAAATATATTCATTTAGTAAAGTAACAGAGACACTATTGCTAGGATGGGTGTCAGGTAAAGAGGCTGAATATATGGAGACATTGTCAATGGAAGAAGTGGCTATAACTTGCACAAAAATATTGAGGAAATTTTTAAATGATCCCTTTGTTCCAGAACCACAAAAATGTGTATGGTTAGTAATGTTTTATTTTAAACTATTATTTGTACCCAACTGCGCCTGCATATTTTTCCAGTTTATATGTGTATATATATTTGTGTTTGTATGTATATTCAGTTTTTGGACTGCAAATGCCCTACAGTATTGTACATATGAGGTATTGTACATTTATAAACCATATAACATCCATATTATTGTTGCAATATAAATTGTGAAAAAGTATACTGAATATTGGTGGTAAGTAGTTACAGTTGGGTTTTATGGTTTTAAAGTTAATTATATCATTATATAAATATCTTTAATAAATAAATAAATATCTTTGGACAACTCACACACGGCCATCTGACCCCAAACTAAGCGTTAGCTTGTGCTAT